>JAIPRL010000309.1:74111-157490 GCA_025469235.1 Pemphigus obesinymphae | reverse complement strand
TGGTAGTTTTTGCTTACGCATTAAAAAACTATTATGAAAATCGAAAAATGACCTCTCAAAAGTACCAACTAGATGCAATTTGCTACCGGAAACCGGGTATGAGTGTAAAGATCGGAGCACTCCTTCTTATAGAATTTTTGATTACAGACATAAAAAACAAAAAAAAAAAAAACACATCATTGTAAAACCAATAAATTCCTCGCTTCGTTCAGAATCTAAAATGACAAAGTTTTGGTACAAATTCTGAACGTAAATTTCGTATATTATCAGTTGGTTAGCAGGAGCTCATTTAAGGGGGGGGAATATTATGAATATATCACATACTCGTATGTGTTTTTAAAAAAATATTAAGATTACACAACAATAGAAAATGATACTAACCTATATTATCGTTACTATTATTATAGTTAACCTATAAATTATTTTAAAAATATATTTAAACATTTTTAATTGTTATATTTTTATTTTTTTTTTTTATTTCTTAAAAATTGTTTATGTATGGCCCTTTGACAATAGAGTATGTGTCTTCTTAATATCAATTTTATCTTAGATAGAGAAATTACCGATAAGGAAATATATCGAACGGGGGAAAATATCTAACGGAAAAGTCTATCGGACATGGGAAGGTCGAACGATGAAGTATCCCACCCTCAATTACTTTAATAAACTATTACTCTATATTATAATATTAAGTATCATTAACCAAGTGTAAACAAATACCAATAAAATGATTAAATTTGTATGGTAATTTAATTTTAAATACTAAATACTCTTATATATATATAGTATAAATAGGTTAGTACTAATAAATATTCATATATATATATATAAATATACTATTTATTAGATATAATATTCAATTCGCGTGTTTCCATGCTTTTGAATAGTTTATATATACTATTTTATGAAAGTATAGATACTTACAATAGACTGTTTTTTTTCTTATTTAGATTATAATCAACAAAAACATTTTTGCATCTCATAGAACAATATTTCCATTATGTTTTATGGGTTTTCATTTCTATGATGATTTTTTTACACAAGTGTATGGTAATAATGGACAATTTCTTAAGCGGTAATGATAAAGTAAAAATCAAAATACTTATTGTGTTTACTATTTTATTTATGTTGCAGTAATATATCATAAAATAATGTAGGTATGTATTAATCACACAGTGGTGTATTTGTGAGGGGATATGAGGCATTGTTTTTATTAATAATAACTAATAGCTACTATTCATGGAAAAAATATTTCAATAAATATTGATATACTATATATATATACTAATATAACAACAATACCATTATTACCCAATATCTGATTACAAAACTGATAATATAATTTAGCTCATACATAGCATAACACTTTATTAAATGGCGTACCATGCAGCATGGGTATACATCATAAAAAAAAATAGATACCAAAATACTCTAAATACCAACATTTTTTACGAGGAATTTCCTGACATTTTCAATTTACATACTTTTGAAGTCGGGTTTTTTCATTATTTGAATTTTTCATGCTTTTTTTCAAGAATTTTTATGGTACAAAACAAGGTAGTATAATTGCCAATATATTGTGTTTTCATACATTCTAGAATTTCAATGAACTCGTCACCTAGTAGATACCTACTTGGGTGTATTAGATTCTGAAAGAAACGAGGAAGCTAGTGGTTTTTCAATGATATATTTTTTTCTGTGAACTACTTTTCGACCAGTAGACTTGATCCAATCTGTAGCAAATTTTTTAATTTTAATATCAAATGAGTTTCCAGTTACAAAATAACCTATATAAAATGTTATCCTATTTTCACGTGAATCATTTGAATAAAGGGATATTCGGGTCTGACATATGTGTGATACTGAGATGACATTTTTTTTTTTAAAACTATTACTAATATAATTTCATTGCTTTAACTTTTAATTGAAACATATGGTATCTACTGGGTGTAGTAAAAATGTTCGTCCCACTTTTTTTTTTAAACAAAATACATACAACGTTTAAACATATAACATTTATATATATATATATATTTATATTACATTAATATACTCAACTCTGAGCTAATACGACCACATAATAAATAAATGTTGATGATTATTACGATGAACTGTTTTTAAGAAAAAAATAACTATCTATAAATAAGTGGTATATATAAATGCATAATGTTGAAAATTTCAAAAAAGACTAAGTGGTACCACAAAAAAACTTTCCATATCCCCTCAAGACAATTCTTAATATGCCATTGTAATTACATATTATATTCATATAGGTACCTAGATAATTATATAAAAAAAAACACACACAATATATTATAATATCATATACATCATATACCTACTCACTTTAGGCACAGCGGACTATATGGATTTCATATCATGAAGATGAAAAACAATGGAAAATCGAACTATGAAAGTATCATATCGAATCCATCGAACTTATTAAACATTATTGAAATTCCATTACAGTCGACAACTGTAGCAGATACTGAACTAGAAGTACCTTTAATTAAAAATAAAAATCATTACCTACACGATAGTCGATATTATTAAATCAAAACCATTATTTTCTACAGTGTAGACATTGGAATGGCATACAGATAGGCTGGACCAATGAAGGATGTAAACTTCTCGGTGTTGTCACAAAATCGTTTATTAAATTTGCTACTTGTGAATGTCCAGTATTTAAATATTATGGGTAAGTTATATGCCTCAATGTTTAAATAAATAATTTAAAAATTAAAATATCCTATACTTTATACCTTTTAGTACCTATATTCTATATACACATATAATTAGTATATTCACAGAAAATATTATAAATAACATTATTGTATACATTTTAGAATATTTTCAATAGACGTTGCGAATATCCCATTGGACAATTCTGCGGCGGATTCCACACACGATACGGTCGTTTACGGCAGTAACAATAAGAATCAAAATTCGAATAAATCGTCGATAACTCATAGATCCCTTTCCGATATATATATCGCATTTAAGTAACTAAATATATTATCTTAAATGCTATTATTAACTCGATATTTATTTTTTATTTTTAGTAAATCCAATAAAAACAATATTTTTATTAATAGTACGGATAACTATTATAATAAATGATAATTGGGTAAAATTTTATATTTAAGAATCGTATATATATAATACTATTAGACAGCGGACACAAATCAAATTCTTCTGCGGTTCGCAACCTACAGCTCCAACTCAATTGCCTCCAACCGTGGTTTGACCAGTGGAGGATTTCAATAAACCCAATCAAAACATCTGTAATTCACTTCTCCGGCAAAGGCATATCTAAAGTCCCTCTTCTATCGATAAAAGGCTCCGAAATTAAATGGTCTCACTCTATTAAATATCTAGGTATCCAAATAATAGACAAAAACCTAAACTTCTCTAAACACGTGAAACTCCAAATAAACAAAACTAAAGCAGTAGGTTAACTTCTATTCCCTCTATTAAACTCGAAAAGCCCCCTTTCTATAAATACTAAACTGTACATTTATAAAACCTACATGCGCCCAATACTCACATACGCCAGCCCAGCATGGGAATCTAACATCTCAATTTCCAACAGACACAAAATAGAAGCAGTGCAATCTAATACCCTTAGGAAAATCTGTGACCTCCCATGGTTTGTTAGCAATCACACCATCAGACATTCAACAAATATCCCTTCCCTCAACGACTTCTTGACATCTTCATCCTTATCCTTAGCCCAATCCATATCCTCCTCTCATTACGACCACATCGTTAAAATCTCTAAACGCCCAGTAAACTCCA
Organism: Pemphigus obesinymphae; assembly: GCA_025469235.1. NCBI lineage: Eukaryota > Metazoa > Arthropoda > Insecta > Hemiptera > Aphididae > Pemphigus > Pemphigus obesinymphae. Next base: position 153,692 of record JAIPRL010000309.1, on the reverse strand, counting down.
GAAAAATTCGTAACCCCCCCCCCCCTAAAATTCTAGATAAAATCTCTCCATAACCTCATAAATCCTTCAACATCAGACTCTCTGTCTAAAAGCAAAAGCTTGGCCCAGAGTAGATCAATTAGCATAGCATAGCAGCGGACACTCTTAATAATATTATAATAGGTAGCATAGGACAGGCCAAAAACCGTATCAGCCGTTTTTCCAGTTAGCCCAGTTAGTCCAGTTAGGACCAGTATGACTATATGTCAGTGGCGGCTCGTCAGGGGAGACTGAGACTGCGATTCTTCACAAAATAAGCAGTACCTAACACAATAAAATTCTATTGTAATTTAATATTTTTATCTATTTTGAAAACAATTATTATTATTTTCGATATTAATATTGATAATATAATATTGTGTATTCTGTTTTTCCATAAATAATAAGAAGACGGGTGTTATTTAATAATAAAAATAATAATAATAATATCGATAACGATGAAGGTTGCTAGTTCGGAGTCTGCCGTTCAAGAGATTCTTTGACACATTTCGTATGCATTACATAGCGAAAAACAGGGGTAAATTGTGTTGGCCTTTTACGGTATATTGAGACTAGACGCTTTCAAAGTTTCTGCCATTCGCGTAGCGGTCATTTTATTGCAACACGAAAATCAGCAGGGAGGCACGCGTCCGTATTAGGCCATTAGGTAGTAAATAGTACAGCTTAACGCGTAATATAATATTATTATTTATTTATACGATGAAAATGAGCGACTTACAAAAATTTAATGGGCGTTATGACAAAGGACCCGACATTTGTGGAAAGCATTATTGATGATTTTGCAAGGAAAAGAGAAAGAAGAATTGATTTAGTATATAAAAAAAATATAAATTATCTTACGATATAATTAAAAAGCTTATTACAATTATTAATTTAAAAAAAAAAAAATGTTTTTTTTTCATCATTTTTATATTAAATTTTCTGTCTTCCCAATGAATTTACTTGCGAGCCGCCACTGCTATATGTAGTATATATACTATATAGTATATACAATATATATTATATATATACTACACACTATTATACATCAGTATAATTGAGAAAATGGCCTACTATTGTTTTTTCGTCTCATTGGAGGGGTCTTTTTGACTATATCTATTTTGTGATACTATAAATGTGTTTCTCTTATATTGTAATCATTATAATTTATGGTATAGTGATCACTCATCACTATATTTTTATTGTTTCAATTTCCTTACCTATATAGAATGAATGGAGATCCTGCCGATTTGTATGACCAGAATCTTAGAGATTTGGAAAATTCTTTAAGCAGACAATTGACGGAAAAAATTAAATCTCTTTCTTCGGTATTAAAAGAATTAAAAATCACTATGAGTAAGTTATTTAAATTTTATTATGTATTTAAAAAAAAAATACCTTAAATAACATATAAATACTATACCTAAATGTTTACCTAAAACATTTATGGAATAATATATATATAGGTTACCTAACCTAACCTACCTCATATATATTTAATTTCATTGCCTATATTCAGTGTTTGGAAAGAACGACGTTCATGCGTTCACATTCATATTTTGCGAACGTCACTGGTTTCTGTCAAATAGAACGTGAACGAATATAATATAATAGTAAAATACCTACAAGCTATGTAAACATTTAAATTTTTAGAACCATTATTTTTGGAAAATATGAGGAAATAGGTTATCATTATTTAACCAGTTATCAGCCATTTGTTAGTTATTTCATATACATATACCGATTTATCAAATTATCTCTTTAAAGTAGGAAACTTTCTGAATTTCAAAATGGGTACACACATGTAACGATTTGATTAAGTCTTCTGCAGAACGAAAAATTTTTTACAGAAAAAATTTTAATGAATGAATTAATATTGTTGTAAAACCACTCATAATCTAATACCAAAAACTACTATTATAAAACTCGTACCGAACCGCTTTATAAAATAATATTAATATATTTAGCATTTAGGTATTTAATTATCTACTGCAAATGTAATGAATATAGCTATAAACAGCTGACAAACTTAATATGTATATGTAATGTATATATATATATGAACACCAATAAAACATTATTTATAAATGTATTATTTTAAAATCTAATTTATGTATGTTTCTATATAAAATTGGTTTTATATGCAGATTATCTAATACAATAAAATGTTATTAATTATTAAGGATTCTATATGTTAGGTATATATTTATATTATTGTATATTTATGTGTATACAGGTAATCCAATATATGTAACTATGCATTTAATACAAGCCGACAATATCACTACAGACGAATCTATTCAAGATCTCGTCAAAAAACTAGCCGACGGATCATTGATTTTGTACGACTTGCATACATACAGGTTATATGTGCCAGAACAACCATTACGGATTATGCAACCACGTAGTATGGGTAAAAATGCAGGAAATAAAAATAATCAAATATTTTATTTTAATAAATGTATATAAATATTATATATATTCTATGACATATAAATTATCCGGCGCATTAGGATTAGAGCCCATTAACGTCGTCCATTGAGGATCCCCCTCCCTTTCACGCAAAAAATCGTGTACTAAAAAAAAATTATTTAGCAAAAATAAACGAAAAATTGCTATTTTATTGTAGATATAATATGGTTTTAGGTTTCTAATGATAAGTTTATACACCCTATAACCCTGTTGTGTCCGTCCGTCTGTCTGTCCATCTATATCCGTAATTATTCTTAACCAAAAAGAAAGATTTCTCTCATCTCATACATCAGTGCAGTAATATTAACTTAAGTGGCTAATACAATGTTTCCATGACTTTAAATGAGTGTTAAATGTACCAGTAAAAGACTAAAAGTAAATTATCTTCTGATTGTGGAGTTATCTTTCCTATGTATTTGTTGGGTAAATTTGTGTCCATATTCTTAGTAAAAGCTGTATAAAATTAAAAAGACATCGTACCTACACATTTTCAAAGAAAAACATATATTAGTATTTTTCATTTTTATCAACTTACAATCATGTTAGAAATATGAAATAAAAAACGAATTATAGCTAATAACATTATCTACACTTTTTTTCCAAAGTAAAATATACCGATTTGCGCAACGCGACTGAGGCTCGTAGACTGATTTTTTCCCACTATTCGGCAAAATCGATAGCCAACGTCGAACGAACGAGCCGACAAATTCCAACGGTGCATATAAAAGTACAAACATATAACAGCGGTGTCTGGCGCTTTGGCACAAATACCTAGAGAGCAGATCGATCACTGGAATAAGCGAGCGGCATCGAACAAAAACTAGTCGGGCTGCCGGTATATTCTACTTTGGAAAGCAGTATAGTGCCCTAAGTACCCTATTTTTGATATATTCATTTTTAAAATTCATAATTATTAAAAATAATAAATAAAAATAATAGATTTTTAACAACTCATAAAACGTGTAAGAATGCACATGTCAAAAATCAGTTACGTAGGGTGCTATATAATTTTGTTCTTTATATTTTATTTTTTACTTCATATTTTTACGATATTGTCAAGTTGATAAAAATGAAAAATGCGTAAACATGTTTTTTTTTAAACAAATATCATGATTACAAGATAATAAAAATTATATTGATATAACACTACTTTTAAATTACTTTAAAAATATTTTTAAATTGTTGGACTTTCATTTTTCTAAAAATTACTTTAAAATTTCCTTTACAGAACCCAATAAAATCTGTGCGCACGACGTCCTCTTAAAAGGAATTATAAAATTTAATTTCATTATATTTTTTCTTCCCTTCGTGTTTATGTTCAAACAAAATTAAAACGTATACATTCTCAGAAAGCGGGGAGACTTCTATGAACATATATAGGTACATTATACATATACCTACATATGAAAAAGTCCCATTTTAGTGTTAGCACAGAATAATACAGAAGCCACAAGGGCTGCGAAATTGAGTACTGTATATGATCACGGTTTACGGTTTTACGATTAACGAAACCCGCTACCCACCCTGCAATGGCAAAAGAGATATACTAAAGCTTATATTATATAACTGCATAACTGCGTGTTATTTTAAATTCGTATTACGCGTTTGATTGTTTTAATTTGATCTGCGCCGTGCGGTTATAAATGTGATATATCGCAAAACACGTGATTCTTTTCGTAGACAAATTGCTGGGTGGTGTTTCCCTAGTTCCCCGATTAACTAGATATGCGTTCAACGAGGGAGTGCACATGGCACGGGAAAATATTTCTCCGGAACATTATTTCACAGGAAAATATAAGGAAAGATATTACACGGGAACTTGAAAATTATGAAAATATTATAGAGGAACGTATAAATTGGGAAACGTATTTTACAAGAAAATAATGGACGGGAATGTAAAAATCAGAAATGTGTAACACAGGAACGTTTATATTGGGATATGATACACGATCTTATCAATATTAACTCTTACAAATTATGCATTTTTTTTTTTTTTTTTTTTTACTTATTTATTAATTAAATGTTATAGTAACTAATTAATGGAATTAATAATGTCAATAATTATAATAATAAAAATTGTAATAATAACACGTTCACTTATATGGGGACCTTTTGTTGGATAATATTACTTACTGGAAGAAGTAGGAATGGCACCAATCACTAGCTTTTTAAAATAATAAGTAATACAGTTTCTTGAACATATTATGATATGCAGAAGTGAAAATAATACCAAGAGTAAAGAAGCCTAGTGGAAACCCAAAAAAAAAGGTCATTGGATGTTTTTGAGGGTTTGGAAAGATTTGGAAAGCTATGCGGAATAGTGGACTAGGTGCCAGGAACAAACTTCATTCAGGATCAAAAGATACAATAGTTAGGCGAAGTGGTGTTTTAGTAATTTTTCTAGGATATACGCACCTTTATTACGCCGTTTGATAATTCAGCGGTAGGCAACTAAACGTACATAGCCGATATCACTTCTCTTATCACTACAATTTTAATCCATGTACAATGTGATTAATTTTCCCTAAAAATATTATTCCGAATTTCAGTTTCCCATACAATATTTTCCTGAAATTCAGTTTCCCTTGTAATATTTTCCCGGATTTCATTTTCCTACGCATTATTTTTCCTCAAAATGTCATTCCTGTGATTTTATCATTTCTGTGTAATATATTCCAGTGTTTTATTTTCCTAGTTTATACAGACCTTCGTTCAGGGTCACCGAAACGTGTTTCACAAGAACATAGGATTTTGTAGCTTGTGTCGCACCCCTGGTTTTAGCTAGGAATCCGTGGCTCAGTGTTAAGTCGCTGTATTATAAAAATGTGCGCGCTCGAATTACCCCCCAAATCCAGGTAGTAAACCTTTTTCTACTCGAATCGCCTCTCGTATCATACCCACCTATTAACTGATGTATCCTATTATTTTATTAATACCGATAATATCCATATATTTTTAAACCTTGTTTTCAAAATTGCGTGATGTAGATATATTGAGCATCAGTGATCATACACGTTACACTACGATCACATAAACGAACTATTCGCAATCGTATGAATACTTATCTGGGTCCATTATAGAAGGTATACACTATACAGTCTAAGACGATAACTGAAAGTTTATTAAGGTACCTACTACCTAGATGATAAGGCTGATCGCTGATTATAAATATAATGCTATGAAGAGACTACAATATTGATAAAATGAATTTACGATGGTTACCTAACCGAAAATACTACATGACTATATTTTATTGCACCAAATGAAACCCCGACAGTTACGTCCACATGGTAGTAAAGTTCACACCTGAAACCTTGTAATTGTATAATTTTTAATTTCTTAAAATTATATTTATTTTATATTTCAAATTTTAAAAATGGCTATGAGTGCATTTAGTGAAAAAGGAAAAACAATTTTGATTATCGATGAATAACTAAACGCCACTAAAATATAAAATATCGATTATAGATTATAGATTTCTATTCTAACTTTTATCGGATGCAAGTCGAGTACCTATAAAATGTCGAACTACGTGAGACGCCGGAGGTGATTCAGTATTTTTAAAAATAATATTGAAAACAAAACTACAGTTTATTCACTATCCCAATGTATGGGACCCTGTTAATAAAACCGACGTATTTCATTTTTAAAATCACGTATAATTTCCACCTTTTTTACAGCTAACCAAAAACAACTACATGAGACCCTATTCTCAACACTAAAGTTTCCGTATACTAAATCCTATTTGTACACAAAAATGTCCGTATACCGTGTACACTGTACACATATTCCTATTCATGCATGGGACCCTATTCCCAACACCTTCGTCATTCCCGAACACGAGGTTAAATTAACAAAACAGGTTAAACGAACCAAAAAACTGTTTAGTTAACTCCACGGCCCACGATTATACCGACCAAACGGATTAGTTGATCTAACCAAACGAACGAACGAGCGAATGATATTCGGTTATATCTGTAATAAAATATATTATATTATCTATGGCTATGGTAATATCGCCAAATATTAAAATAATTATAAATTACACAGGTTTATTTTTTTTTCTACCTGATAATATTTAACTCACTCTGTATATATACTGCACTCTTTAGCAGTGGCGGCTCGTGAGCTTTGAAAGTGAGAGGGCGAATAAAAATTATACATTTTTGAAAAGCATGGAATACTGCAATAATAATTATATAATTTAAAAGGTATTTTTATAAAACCAAAATTAATACCAACATAGTGCCGAGTTCGAAAACGGTTTTGAGCTTTTCCGGGTTTCGAGTTACGTGTCTGAAAATGGTTTTGAGTTTTTTGGAGTTTCGGTTATCCGATTCATGATTTTAATTTTTTTTTTTCAAAAAATGAAGTATGAATTAAAAATCAAGTAATGAACTTACTATTCTCGGATTTTTATAAGACGGGTTTCACACGTCACATTTACATAATTAATTAAATTCAAATTGTGAAGAATACCATAGAAGTCTGACAATACATTCAAGCACTGTGAATTATTTTGGGTATACGTATACCAAAATATAGTCGATAATAGGAAGTAAAAACGGGTTTCATGTTTCGGGTTCAAATCCGGTTTCGAGTTTTTCCGGGGATTGGGTAACGGATTGGAAACTATTTTCCAAATTTTCCGGGTTACTCGGTTTTCAAAATCAGTTTACAACCCGTTTTGACTCCCTGGGCAATTATTCGTATCGCTCCGGCAACCTAATCCCCTCTCCTATGTTTTTATGTTTTGATCATATAGTTATGATTGGCGATTGTCAACGTCACTCCAGCGACGAGCGCTGTTGGATACTCGATAACCGCGCAGATGTATTATAGATAGGTAGGTTAGGTAGTAGGTACATATTTCAGCCGTGCTATTACAAACCGATGATCTTCGCAGGAAAAAAAATGACGTGATAAACCGTATTTTGGGGTTTTGTTTTTATCACGACTGTTATCAACTATAGTTTACCATTATACAAATCGTGTTATTTTAATTTTAATACTGCCGATGACAATAAAAGTAAAAAAAAAAAAAAATATGTAAAAGATCATTCACAAGTTCTTAATTAAATTTCCTAATAAAAAATTTAAAAAATAAAATAGTAATTAATAAAATTGTTGTCTATTTGTAGTATTTTAATAGTTTTTTTTTTTTTTCAGAAATGTTGATGTTTCTTTCAAACATTTTTTCCTTAAATAATAATAAATCCAGTTTGTACTGTATTCCATCTAGATAAGAATACTTAATACTTTTGTGTAATGCCTCTAAAAACATATTAGTATTAATTATTAAATGAACTATTGTAAAATTCCCATTTTTCAGTTTCTGCTGAGTATTGTACTTTTTATACTTGTATGTACCTAACCTTACCTAACCTAACCTTTTATACTATGTATATGTACCTTTTATACTTCTAAAATACCTGCCAAAATCTGCCGTGTATCTTGTCGTTTTCAAGTTAATTTATACCTTCAGACAGTAAAATAGTATTTTCATTCTTTTCATGTATTCTATATTCTTATACCAACTTCTCAAAACATGCCATATGCATAATAACTGTTATTCAACTGGTCACATCACACAATTCCATAATTTTCTATAAAGTTTCCATTTTAATATTTTCTATTTTTTTTCCAAATTATAGGATTAATAAAAATGATAAACCGGATTGATAACAAATACGGCTTATCACGTTATTTCCTTTCCTGCGAAGATCGGTTCGTGTGCAGCTGTTATCTACATATATTTTTAAACTCCGATTACCTCGTAGTGTTTTCATAACAATGGAAAACAATTTTTGCTTTTGATAATAATATTTTGAAAATGCATTACAGTATAAATATAAATGATTGTTAATATTTAAATGAATATCTAACTTGTTAATAAGTAATTTGTTAGGTACAATTTTAGAGCAGGGGGCGATCGCTCCGTCGCCCCGACACACGAGCCGCCATTGCTCTTTAGGCGTATCTAGATAGTAATCATTTCTGTACGAAACAAAATATTTACCGCGTAGTGGCGGAATCGATAGGCCGTTTTCGGTCTACTTGTTGCTGTAGAATTGGTACTGGCAGAATCGATTGTGTCTGTCTGTCTGTCAATTCGTAGTTATACTATTTACTAATATATATAATATATATTATATATATTATATACATTATTACGAGTTTGTTGATTTGGTTACAAAAGATATAATTTGTTATATATAAGACGTATATTTTACGTCTGTCTGTCTTTACAATTCGGCGGTGTATGTCAGGGCCGGCTCAAAGTATAGGTGAACTAGGCGCTAGCCTAAAGCGGCACTTTTGTGGGGTGGCCTTTTTTGCTTATTTGGAGAGGTGGCTCAAACAGTCGGACCTTTTTTTTTTCAAAGAAAGTTTAAGTTTCAGGAGGTTCTGACTTCTAGGAAATTTATACGATAGGATGTACGCAAATTCTATAGAAAGAGTTTATGGCTTTTTTAAATTTAGGATCAACAAAATTTTATTTTGCCTAGTGCACTATTTTTCCTCGAGCCAGCCCTGTGTATAGTTACCAATGTTAATATTTACAATAATTTTTATTCGCTTTGTTATAATTTTAGGTATCTATACTCTATACATATGTGTAGTAGGGTGTATTGTTTTAAAATTGTTTATAGAATTATTATAGTTCATTCATTTATTGTTTAGAAACCGCGGGAATTTAGCACACTCTAGAATATGGGTTTCCAAACTTATTTTCTAATATAAATATAAAAATATTATGCTATGAAAATTGACAATTTGTATATTTTTAGGTTTTAATTTTTTTTTTTTTTTTATTAAACACCACACTCTTGTTTTTAAGGAGTTCTGTATAGACAATTTTAGTGAAATTTTGAAAAATGAAAATCTCACGATTGAAAAATGTGTAAAAATACGTGCCTATTTAATGTGTATTTTAGAAGTAATTTAAAAATGGTTTAAAAACAATTTTTAATTTTTAACTATTAAAATGACTACATAAATTTAAACACCATAAAATAATCCAAATTTTTATACGGGCGATTTTCGATTAAATGATTAAAATTGAGTTAACTTCTAACTAAGACTAATATGAATTATCTGGAATTTCCTATTTTTAAAAGTCTTATAACTCGACTAGTAATAACTTTTTTTTTAAATCACTCATGCAAAGATTTAGATAATCTTATGATCTTTAATTGTCTATAAAAATTGTTATACGATAAAACAATTCAGTTTCCATGAAACGTGCATCTACCGAAGCATGTTAACGCCCGGAAAAATTGTGGTATAGTGTCCTCACTCCAAATAACAACGATAATACTATAAATCATAATATACCTACATAATATGTTATTAATATTTATGTTTATATAGAGTTGGACGACACAGGGAAAAACATCGCTTTGTTCTTCGCAATAGTTGTCGCTTTTCTCGCCTGTTTTGTATTCGGTTCAATACTACTTAAACGAAATCAACTCCTTACGGACATTCCGGATGTTCAAGTAAAGTAAAAAAAAAAAGTGAAATATATAATATTATAATTAAACAATAATAATACGATACGATGATAAATGTTATTAATTGTGAAGGCATTTTAAAGTTTAAATGCGAATTAAGCATTTTCTTTGTTATATCAGCACATATAGATATTAGATAACTACCTAATACTACCTATTGGTATTATATCCATAAGTATTTTATATAAAATGATTGTAATACCGTTTTACTTAGGTAAACGCAGATACATAAATACGCTTTATAGTTTAACTTTGTACTCACAATAATACAACGCAAAATAAAGATACAAGTTAAAATATATGTACCTACCTATTGTGGTTGCAGTTATCAAATTAATCGTATTGGGATATAAATGTATATAGCGCATTCATTTAACAAATTTATTATGCAAAAGAACTAAGAAGTAATGTAGGTATATTATACTATATAATATCTATAATATAATATATATTCTATACGAGTATAGTATATTATAATAGTAGATACCTATAAAATTATAATAATATAATATGTATATTACGTACATATTTATATATGTACCTTTAAACAGGGATGGGCAAAATACATCACTTAATGTATTTGAAGTACAAAATACAAAATACGTATTTTAAATACTTTTCTGAAATATAAAATACATATAATAAAACACATATTATGACTATTTACAAATAATTTATATTGTTATTTTATAATTTAAAAAAAGTTACATTATATTATATTGACAGAAAAAAAGGAACATAATTATAATTATTAAACAAAAAATATTAAGTGAAAACTGTATATAGGTAATACAAAATCAAACACAAATGTAATACTGTATATTAATACTCTTAATATTATTAAAATTAAGATTGGTTTCTTTTAAAAAAAATTAATTGCTCAAACAAATTGTCCGATACCTTTGCCCGGACTTGGACATTGAATGAGTGGCGTACTCAGAATTTAAAATAGGGAGGGATATTTTCCCAAAAATTGGTAAATCACTATGAAAAAAAAAAAATAATAATACATTTAAATCTTGAAGATGCTCTGCAAATTCATTTTTATTTTTTGATACGTGCGTTGCTTGAGTTGTAAAAAGTCTTGAACGCATGTTGTTAGCAAGACTTGTAAGAACTGACCAGGATTAATTTTTGGTACTGACTTAATTGTGGTTAATCTTACAACCTTAAATTTCAATATAACACCAGCATCCAACACTTCTTGTGTTTTTGTCCATAAGTGTTTGACATTGAATCAAAAATCCGAATCGTATTTTCTATGTAACTATTTACAGTCGAGAGCAACAAACTTCGTTATTGTAACCGCAACGATAAATCCACAAGTTCAGTTAACCTACGGTACATTATTACCGAAAGAACATAAATTTATTGTATTTATTTTTAATGCTATAAAGTGCAGCACAGTATTAAAATATATTATATTAGAAAATAGTTAAAACGTAATATTAATTATTACATGAAAAATATGAAAATAAGTCGTAAAATATATTATGACATCATTACCTATATTATTGCGTTATTTAAAAAGTTTCATTTAAGTTTCATATGAAAACAAAATAAGTAAATAAATTCTGAAGGTAAATTTCCTTTCTATTATTATTTTTATCAAATACACCACCAAAAAATTATATTAAAACAATATAAACATGATTTGGCCAAAACAATAGTTTTACCAGTATTGTTTAATTATGTGCATTTTTTGTTAATGAAGTGTATTTTGTATTTGAAATGCCAAAAATATGCGTAAAATGTATTCTAAATACCTAGAAAATACTGGGATACAACGTATATGAACTACAAAATACAAAATGTATTTCAAATACTTTCATTTGAAATAGGTACTGCCCATCCCTGCCTATAAACATCAAACATCTTGTTTGTATAATAATTTACCTATAATATCCATATAATGATTTTAAAATTTATCAAAAATATTATTTTCAGCAAAATGTAAAAAAAGAAGAAGATTCTACGAGAAGACCCAAGTATAAAAAATTAGAATCCACCGAATTGATCGAACAAAATACGAGTTCGGAACAACGGTTTCGTCATTTTAACAACAGTAAATTAAAAAACTATTATTTTATTTACATATTTATCAATATTTAACATAATATTAATAATATGTAAATTGTAAATATAAGTATATAAGTATAGAACAATTAAATAACGTAATATTTAATATATATATATATTTTAATATAATATAATACATACGCGTATACTGTATATTAATATTTAATAATACGTGTTTGAACTTTTGAAGATTAAAAATAATTAATATTCAATATATTTTCATATCTAATATTAATTTATGATTTCAGACGTAGAACTTTCAGACTCTGGTATTACTTTGCATTCGGATAGAACACAAATAAATTTATTACAACTTCGTTAACAATTATAACATTTATTCTGTGTTTATAATATTATTATTTAAAATCATATTTTTAAATTTTAAATCAACAAAAATTATATATTGTCTACTATAATTTTCAATGTAATTACATAATTAAAGCAGTGTCGTAGTACCGGGGGAAAGGGATCCTTTTCCCCAAATATTCACGTGTTTAGAAAAATTGAATTAAAAAAAAATATATCAGTTCAAAATTGTATTAATATACCTACTGTGTTTTCAAGTTCATTCAAAATGGCGTGTATTAAACAAAACTACTTAGATAATAGATATATCTAGGTATATCAAACTGAAAAAGTGCAAAATTTTATTATTTAGATTTTTTCCAGTCAAAAATTGCATATACCATATTAATGTATATATTATATTATATACTATATAACCTAATACCTATAGCCTGTACATTCACACCCGTGACCGTGACGATAACGGGTTTAAACCATTTCTGAAATTATTTTTACTAAGAGTCTTTATAATATAAGATAACACAAGCGCCGAGCAGGTTATATATTTAATATTCGTATCACAAAATAGATAGAAGTAATCAGAAAGGACACTCCAATGTAGACAAAAAACAAGTCGGCCATTTTCTCAATTATATACTAGTCACGGTGTAGAGAAGATTAAAGTTAAGAGCGTTAATAAAGTCAGAATTTTTCAGCCCGACTTAGTTTCGAAGTTCACCTATTTACCATATTGTGCATAAAATAATATATATATATATATATTATATAGGGTAACGTGAAAAAATAACCCCAAACATTATTTACTAAGATTCCTACTACACAGCTTTAGAAAACTTCACAGAACTATATCTTCTATATCATCTATATTATCATATAATATTGACAAACGAATTACCAATTAGTAATTTTTATAAATATTAAGTTGAAACATTATATCAAAAAAAAAATTAAAATCTATTTTTTTCTTTTATTTAGTAGTTTTTAATTAAATAACAAATGTCGCATATACAATAGGTACAATATATATGTGTATAATAAAATTAATTAAATAATAATAAAATAATTATAACTTAAAGTACATAAATAATCATTATTGTAAATAACCGATAGGTTCTAAAAAAAGTAAAACTAGTAAATTATTATATACACATAGGAGTCAATTGGTAAAAAATATATCAAAAATCGATAAAAATTAGTTAATTGAGTATTAAGTATGTATGTAAACAAATAATATAAATAATATAATATAATATGAAATTAATTTCTCTTGGGGGTTATTTTTCCGGATCTAAAATTCCGAGGTTATCTATTAGGGGATTCATTATATATAGGTATATGTATACATATGGCGAATAAAGCCATTCATAATAAACTATTAAGTAATAACTTATATTTATTATAAATATGTACTATTAATAAAACTTATTTTTGGTATGAATAACTTAAAATATATAGCCGACCACCGGTTTAAGTATATATTATACTGCAAGTATTGTCCCGAATCAATACGGTGGGGAACCCGCAGTACCATAGTGTACAGCAGCGCTCTGGTGTTAATTTGTTTTCCCAATTATCGTTATGATTTCTGTTTGTTATCGTAGATCGTCGGTGCTTGTTGGTTGTGATAATGTGGTGATTATTATAGTAAGTAAAACATTGTTACGATTATTAGCATGTGGTGGCTCGTATGTAGGGACGATGGGGCAATTGCCCCTCTATACAATTGTTACAAATTACTTATAAACAAGTTAGATATTGATTTCAATATTAACAATTATTTATATTTACATTGTAATAATGCATTTTCAAAATATTATTATCAAAGATAAAAAATTTTTTCCATTGTTATGAAAACACTACGAGATATAATCGTAGTTTAAAAATATATGTATAGGTAATAGCACGGTTGTACCTAGTGCTTATAGCCTTATAATATGTTCTATTATTAATTTGCGCGGTTATCAAGTATCGAACAAGGGTGACGTTGACAATCGCCTGTCATAACTATACGACCAAAACACAAAAACATAGGAGGAAGAATTCAGTAATAATGCAACTGCCGGAGCGATACGAATAATTGCCCGACATCCATGTGGATCATAGAGTATGATATTACCAAATACTATAAATGAGAAAACGGGAAACTCGTAAGATTTGTCAGAGACACATCAATTTCACTAATAGTTATTTATTCATCATCCCTTCAAAATAATTTGATAAGTGATAACAAAAGTGAAAATAGTGGCGACATATTTAAATTGTAATGAACTATTAATAATAAATTTTTGTTATATACTTTTAATTGTTATTATAGATATTATAGTAGGTATGTATAATTTATCTGAGCACCTAACTATTTACAATAATATTAAGTGTTAAATTTAAGTTTCAGTCGGCTGTTCGTATGTAAACATATGTTCATATGTGCAACAATTTACTAACTCCATCCAAAGGTGGAAATTGTGATAGTGATGCATCAGAGTTCTTCGAAAAATGTGCTGTTTTAAAAAAAAATAAGTTAAAAACAATTATATGAATGAACCATCTATAATATTGATAGTCTCGAAAAAGAAATATACCTAAAAAATTATTTATCCAAAACAAACATTCAATTTATTTTGATGGAAGATCATGATGTATGCGCAGTGGCCTATGTTACTGGTTGAGTTCGCAGTAGACTCGATCATAAAGAATGCGTCAAAAATCTAGCAGCCAGGAAAAACAAAGATAAATTAAAACTATCAATTCTTGAAAATATTCACATAGAAATTAAATCTTATGAAAATTCCAATATGTTGTACCCTTTTTACTCAACGATTGAATTTTCCAGAAAAATTATTTATTTATTTAATTCAAGCTGGAAAAAATCAAAAAAGGTGTACGAAATGAAATATTGATAGTCTCAATAGTATGTATAAGATCAATAAATATATTTGCCGACTGTAAACATAAATTTATTACAAAACTTTTAAATGTATTAATTAATCATTAAAAAACATTAAAATCTCAATGATAACTTACCATCATATAAAGTTGTTACAAAAAATCCAAAATTAAAAAAGGTAGTAGGTATATAAATAATCGTAGTACCTATATACAAAATCATGATAAATTTATTCTTTATCATGTACAGAATATTCAATAAATAAAACCTGAAAATTTAACTCGGTGATGAAAAATATTTATGTAAATTTTTAATAACTAAAAGTATCCTTTATTAATATTTGTCGTTATATTATTCTGTGTTATCATTTTTTTCACATCATTTTTCATTCTAATTCTTATCCATAATAGACATAGATTAAACGATTATATTTTAAGGCATTTTATATAGGCAACCACCAGTGAAATTGATCGCTATGTCGCCATTAGCTTATTGGTTTTGAAAAAAAAGTGTACACTAATATTAGTGCAGTATTTGGGTCAAGTGTAAGGGGTGTGATCAGGTGTGGTATTTCAAAACAAACGTTTTTGGTGTAGATTAATCAACGGACGATTATTTCTGTTGATAGTAGAATATTGATCATAATTTATATAATATTATAATAATAAAAATAATGGATAGGATGGTCATTGAGTTTTGTGACTCTTCCGACGATTAAATTATAAATCACAAATGACTAAAACTTTAAACAACAGATGAACGCACAGAATTATTTTATTCTGTGAAGAAAACACGGTTGTACACGCAACATTGTTGTTACAAATAAGCTGTTGTAATTTTACATATATTCGACACTTAATCAACTATTGACTGATAACAAATATGATAACGGTCAACGCCGAAAATTAGATATGACACCTACAGCTTACTCTACGGTCGGTGTGAAAAAAGTGTACACTGATAAAACACTTTTTTTAAAGAAACGCCATTTACGACTACACTATTTTAAAACGAACAAAGGTATTGAGTTTCCCGTATTCTCATTTATAGTATTTGATATTACTCTATGATGTGGATTGTGGACTGTGGAACAATACGAAATAGGTACCTACCTAACTGTGTATATTTACTGTGACGCGTTCACATTTCTATATTTCTTTATTATTTATAAAATGTATTTTTTTTATTATTGGTGTACCTATATATTATTATAATATATAGATAAAAATGCAGTATCATATTAACAGAAAATTGAAATAAAACGACTTGGAAAAACTGTTTAGTGAAATGAAAGATAGACGCTTACATTTTGAGTATAAAACATATACCTACCTAATAGTTTTATTATTTTGTAATTTTCGGTTTTTGTAAAACATACCTATTTATATTTTTGTTTTTCTATGTGGTATTAATTTTGATTTAATAAAATATGCCTTTTAAATTGGTACATAATTATTATTGTATTCTGTGCTTTTCAAAAATGAACAATTTTTATTCGCCTTCTCACTTTCAAAGCCCACGAACCACCGCCACTGATTATTATTAGATAGATACCTATGTACGATTTGTTCACATATATGCGAACATGGTTTATATTCAACCCAAAGTGCAATCATTCGCTCAAAATGAAACAGCCTGATGCACTGATTTAAATCAGTGATTACACACTAAAACATTTTCACGAACAAAAATTGCTTTCGTCCACGATTACTGTATGTCTGTATATTATTGAATTTTATTAGCTATTATTGCCTATAATTTATATATTTAACCCCCACGCAGAAAATGTTTCTTATTGAATTAAAGTAGGTACCTACCTACCTACCTACCTAAAAAAAAAAAAAAAAAGTAAGTAAGTAACGGCTAATTGTAGGTATATATCTATAAAATATAATATATAAGTAATTTTATGCCTATTATTTATAGTATTTTAGAGCATTCAATTCCAAACCCTAATATAAGTAATATAAGTACACCTACCCGTGTTTTTCTATAGTAGGTAGTAACTTATTCTTGCATATTAGGTAAATAACTACCTACTAGAAAAACAAATGTAATTTATGTCTAATAATTTATTATTTTCATTTATACATTCTTAAAAAGAAAGGTGTAAACGGTGAAATAGTGTTAAAAAACTATATAACCAGTTAAAACTGGAAAAAAGACTCCCTTTTAAGGGTGGTAGTGTTCTACTTCTGTATATGTAGACCGTGTGGCCTAATGGATAAGGCGTCGGACTTCGGATCCGAAGATTGCAGGTTCGAGTCCTGTCACGGTCGCAATTATATTTGTTATTGTTTTACAGTATTATAACGGTGAAAAATATAAAAAATATTTTAGAACGTTAATCTTATTTTTTAATTTTATAATTGCATTTTATTTACATTTATCCGAGTACTTTTATTTAATTTTTTTTTGAAAAATTGTATTTCTATGAAATAAGTTCCTACGGCCTACTCAACGTTAGTAAAAATTAGTAGTAGTTGTTTAGGTAAACAAAAAATCTTTAAAATCCATAATATTCATAACTTAATCGGATCATCTAATTATTTAAAATAATAATGTATAATATAAGCTGCATAGGTACACATAATTACTTATTCTGTAATTTAAACATATATTCGGCAAGTATTATTTGTAGGTATTTATATATATATATAGGTACTATTTTATATTTGAAATACCATTGTAATTACCGATGTACCTAATTACTTTTGTATATTTATTTATAATAATAAATGTACAAACATATATATATATATATATATAAATAAACATTTAGACTAGCATATAATACCTATATTTAATATTAAGAAATTCAAAAATGAATTTATTAAAAAAATGTAATACTTTTATAAAAATAAAATTAATGTATACTATAAAAAAAAAAAAACAAAAACAATATATAAAAAAAAATGTGCCCAGAGTATTCGAAAAAGATTATAACTAGAGTTATAACCACTCTTAAGTCATCATCTATAGTTACAAATGTGAAATGAATAATAAAAAACAAAAAAGGAATAAAAAAAAAAAAAACATGAAAATTAATAAACATAATATATAGAATATAGAAATAATAAGAAACAAATTATTAAACGACAACGATGACTATAAACAGCTAAAACAGCTGTTGGAAAATTATGTATCGTTATCTATAATAATGAATTAGGATCCGTGGTGCAGCAACCAGATAATTCCACTTTTTCAAATTGTTCAGGACAATGAAAAAACTTCACGAAAAAATATGTGATTAGCATATTATATTATGTAATAAATCTAAATGCATTTTTAATTTAAGGACATATTATAGAAACATATATAGTACATACATTCTAACTGTTAATTCAAATTTTTGGAAACTAGACAATTTACCAAACATCAGTTGACCGGGATAATATTACATTAGGTACTACATATTATCAACGTTCGTCTATTTAGTCAGTATGACTTGGATATAACAACCAGATAACTCAGGATCAGTTATCTGTTTGTTGCCCCGAAAGACAAAACCAGACAAATACATTTTTACCAATATTTTCTATAACCCATCGATAGAGAATATTTTCATTGTTATTTTGTCCGCGGAAAAATCAATTTTCGAAAAAAGTGGAGTTATCCGGTTATTGCTAATATGTAGATAAATATTATTATTTTTATAACCTATATATTTAAAATATTATTGAAGCTATTATATTTTATTTCATTATATAAGTAAATTATTAATTCTTCTAATAGGTACTGAATTTACGTACTTAAATATGTTCTTATTGTTTCGAATTTTGACAAATGTCTACTAGTTTTTCAAATGTAAAATTTATTGCAGTTACATACCTATAAGCTATTAAATGTCATAATTATCATAATTGATAAAAAAAAATGTATTTTTAAATTCTTTGGATTTATTATTATTGGTTTTAATTAAATTATATTAGTTATAAAGGCGATTTGTACATTATTACTCTTGTGTTATTTCAAACGTTATCAAATTTACTTGATACAAAGTTAATTGTATTTCATAAAACAATGATTAAATTAAATTACTAAGTATATTATATTAATAAGACTATGTAATTTTGCATTCAAAATTTGCATCAAAATTATTTTTAATTCCATTTTCACAAATTAAATATCAGTAGAATCGTACCTACTGATATTTACATTAAACAAATTAATTAATTAATCAAAAATTCTGTCGAAATAATTAATAATGGTAAAAAAAAAATTGTTATTAAAAAGTAATATGAATATACATGACCACCGCCGTTCATCTCACCACCCACGTACTTTTTAATACCATTTGATAGCATTGAAATATCACAAAGCGACAACACCTTATCTTCTCTACATCGTGGTGTGGTCTGTGGTATAAACATGTAATGAGACTCGTGGTAAAACGGCTTGTACCACCACTAACACAGTCACCATTTTTATAAAATCATTTTGAATCCTAGTACAATATTAACTTTGTTAATTCTATTTATAAAATCGTATGTATTCTTTATTGAGTAATCTATAGTTGTAATTAATTTACGTTTAATAAATTAATCTAAATATTTAGCTAAATGATATGAAGGAGCATTCTTAAAATGTATTATATAAAATATCGAATAGGATGATTTTCTGTAAGTAATTTAATATACGGATGTAATTGTGGAGCAGTTGTATATATAGGATTGTAGGAATAAATACGTATTTTTTTAAAGGACAGTTTTAAATTTTTAATTTATCTAAATACATTTAATTGTGTAGGTACTTATTTTTAACATTGTAGATTGGCATTAAACAACAAATATTTACATTTAAAATTAAAATTACAAAAATGCTTAAGTGTATATTTTTAGGCTCAGTTTAAATTTTACCTTCGTTTACAATATTATTTTTAAATTTTAAACATTGAATTTTTTTCAATACATATTGACTATTGAAATTTAATTTTATACAGAATGGAAACAAAAGTGTGGTGTTTCATATGATATTCATGTTCAGTATAACATGTAAAATATGATAATTTTTTTTTTTTTAATCAAAGTGAAATTGAGGTTTTTCGATTATATCAAATAAAGTAATAAAATATTTCAATTAAACAAAAAAAATTGATATCATCAAAATCCTTACAAAATTCTAATATACCTACTATGCGACTCAATTTTTGTCCCTTTTTAACCTTTTAAGCCCTCATCCAGCATAAGGTTATTTTTTGAAAGATTCAAAAGTCTAAAAACTATTTGTTATTTGTGTTTTATTCATTGAAATTGATTGTTAAATATTTTGAAACATATATTTGTTACGTTAATCAAGATATTTGAGAGCACACTGAACCATTTTGAATTTTAGTAATAACACTATAATTACTGATTTTGATCATTTAAATCTTTGGAAGCAATATTGGATAAGGACGCCTGGTCCACCGAGTTTTACGATGAACACTGCACGCTTGGAAAAAAATCAATATACATATTCATACTTTAAAAAAAAAAATTTAGCCTCCAAAATTTAAAAACTAACATTATTGTGACATTGTAAGACATAACGAGTATGTAGAGGGTGCATTGTACTGGGGCCTTGAACTTGAAATTTACTTAAGAGTCTCAGATTTTGACATGACATTTTATTTTTAGCTACAGTTATTAAAATATAAATAAAATAAGAATTTTGAATAGATTTATAGAATTGTTTACTGTGTTTTCTTTTCAATAGTTTTTTTTGATAATGCTACACATATTACAGGAAATATCGTGAAATTATCTCTAAGTAGATACTTCTGAATTAAATTTATTATAAAATATCTCTATCTCTATTCAACGACTATTTATATTGTTACTAACTATAAGTATATAGTATATAAATATTGTAAGTATTTAAATTGTTTTTTTTTTCAAAAAGTTTTTTTTTTTTAAATATACAAACATACAAATACCAAAAATAATCATTGTAAAACCTAACAATATATTATTTTCTTAATTTGGGATTTAAAACATTGATACCACTCTATAGAGTAAATTAATTGGTAAATTAGTTGCATAAAAAATACCTTTTTAAGTACCTAGTAAGAGTCTTAAAATCACTTTTTTAATGAAGTCTCGAGATATTTTAAGTGGTATTTATTTTCAGTATGAACTAAATACTAATCGGTATTTTAGATTCTAAAAGAAGTGACGAATATATTGTAAGCGTCATAATGATGTTTTTGTTATATCTGTAAACAATTTTTCTGATATAAAAGTAGTTGTGAGTTGGAGTTTTGGAGTTAAGAAATTTTTTTATAGAATATTCGTTCTATTTGGTGTATTAAATATATTATTTTTCGATTTTCTTAGTAATTTTTATAATTTTAAGAAAAACGACCACAAATATATATCACATATCAAATATTCATTATACAGAGTGGGCCACGGTAATAGGGACAAAAATATATAGACATAACTCGGTATATTTTAGAAGTACAAACATTTTATTAATATTTTGTTATATGTAAATAAGTGCCATTTCACTTTTTAAAAATAACATCAGACATATTTTTTATTAACTGTCCCCGTTAGGTTAAGATCGAATGAGCTTATCTAGACCTTCCTACTCACATTCAACGTTGAGAAAAACCCATCTATTTTTGGACCTATTCCCGTGGCTCACCCTGTATACTTGTATTGATGTGACTTATTATATTTTTGGTATTTTTTCTCTCTCAATTATTATTATTTTGTGTATTTTGTTTGAGAATTTTTTTATACTGTACAATATGCACCACTAAATGTTTTAGGATAAAACCTATTTAAAATTTTCATAATTGAAACTAAATAATTATTTAAATTTGTATATTCATATAATATTAAATAAGAACATTTTAGTGTCTTATGATATAATACACTCGTAAAAATGGTAGAAAATTAATTCTATAGAGTATAGATTATAGATAGGAGAAATAAATAATAATAATATGGAATGATTCGTGTTTGGGCACGATAGTATTGCCAAATCATAATTTATTTTGATTGAAACGGATTTTCAGTTTTTTGCATTATTTTTATTCGTGGTAACTGAATAGGTACTGATATGAAAATAAGATGTACAAACAAGTAAATTGACACATCAATACTGTGTATAAGTATAAAAGTACAATTCCAATACACACTCAAAGACATGTGAAATGTATAATGCTCGTATATATTGATAAATTTAAAATATTTCATTTTATAAAATATGCACATAATTGTATAATTTTTTAAAAACTAGATTACAATTTAATAAATTATTAATCATTGATTATTATATTTTAAATTGTAATGTATATATTTTAAAAATAATGAAAAGTATTTATAAATGTATGTAATTAATTACAAATGTTTAATATAACTTTTTTGTCGCCCTAGGCATTTGCCCTATTTTCCCTCTTCTTAGCATAGCCCTGTCTACATGACCTACATTTAATATAATACGACGTGTGGAAATTAAATAACGAGCATTTTTCATTATAGTAATTAATGTTTTTTTATCTATACACTAATTCATGCAGTCATACCCTCACAGTACTCTCTCCTGAGCCTGAAGCACTTGTTTTTGCATTCTTCTTATTTTTGAAAGCACCCCTGAAAGTCATTGGAAATTAGGTCCTTCAATACCGACGTAACAGCATCTTGATTGTCCTCCAAATCCTCATAACGGTGTCCTTTTATTGTTTCCTTGTCCGGAAGTCTAATAGAACCAGATAAGGACTGTACGGGGTTGGAAGAATATTGCAATGACTTTCCTGATTAAAAACTGTTGCAACTTGCAATGCAAGTGCCATCTGAACAGGCACATTTTAATGGTAAGGATCCAACCATTTTTTGCTGATTCAGGCCTCACATATATGTTGCAAATCGTCGTATAATATTTGACGAATAGTTTTTTTTGTTATACCACACGATTCTAAGAAGTATTCTTTAGGCCATTTATAATACTTTCTTTGTTCGATTTTTGTGTGAGACTTGCGTGATATTAGTGTTAGTAAACCGCATTTACGAGACAATTATCGAAGCATTTTTTAAAACATTTTTTTATTTAATTAAATATTTATATTTGACATTTTGAAAAATTTGGAAACTTTAAATGATTTTTGTTCTAACATAAAATAATGAAAAAATGTGACTCGATCATTCCCCTCGAGGCTCAAATAAGTAAGTAATGAAAAATGTATATATGTTTTCAAAATTATTATTGGAGTACGTATCATGCGTCATCTAAAAAATGGTAGTGTGGAGACCCCTAATACATTTGATAATTAATAGTATCAAAAATTTTTATAGAGCATATTTTTGCAAAACTAAATATTATTTAGTATATTTTTTAGTGTTTTTTTACAGTATCTGACGACTGCACCTTGTTACTGCAGTCTATATACTTGCCTATAATAAATATAATTATTGATATCAATTGCCGGCCAAATGGGCAAATATATTAAAATAAAAATGATAGCCGAATTTAAAATTAAATAAAAAAATATTGTTGATACATGCCAAATATTTATTATTAATAAAAACAACAATTAAATTAAATCGTGAAAAAATAGAATACATAAATAAATAATAAATAAATATACAATATTTTTGCGACCGTGACAGGACTCGAACCTGCAATCTTCGGATCCGAAGTCCGACGCCTTATCCATTAGGCCACACGGTCTACACTGTAAGTTATATGAACAAATATAGGTATTTAACATTGTTCATACACTGTAAAAAAAAAAAAAGTTATTGTTTAAGCAGATATTATAAATTATAAATATATTATTATAATACAGTAGTCACTCGATAATTCGAAATTCAGGGGACCGAGTTATTAATTCGATTTATAGAGATTTTCGATTTACCGAGTGTTCGAATAATCGAGGGAAAAAAAATTAATTCGAATTAAAGAGAGGTGAAAAATATTACGTTTATTATTTTGACATTTACTTATTATAAATATACAGTATAATTATATTTTAAAATTATTAATTGATATTTATTTATTTATTATACATACCTACATACATATTATTATATTTTACATATTATTAAAGAAATCTGTTATTTTATATATAACTACCTACGATAATATTTAACCACCGTCGTACACTTACATAATATAATCGCGTTTAAAGAAATTCGAATTATAGAGGTTTGTGGAAAAAAAATTCTATTTGTAAAGTGTGCCTCGCCGACAGACATTTCGAATTATCGAGGGGACCGGAATACATATATTTTTTTCTAATTATAGAGGTTTTCTCGGGGGACTTGGCGTTTAGTTCGATTTATGGAGTTTTTCGAAATATCGAGGGACTACTGTATAAGTACTTAGACATTCTATAGGTAACTACTTTTATATTATATTTTATTATAATAACAACGAAATAACAATTATTTTACACAATAAGAGGTATTGAGTCTATTTATACTTATATTTTATATATTTAATATTTTATATTTATATTTATTTATTCAAAATTATATAGGTACCTATTAATTTTTATTTTTTTCAGAAATACACTTTAAAACCACAAAGATTGTATTTGTTTATTTACGACAAAATAAAAATTGATTTAATTATGTACATAAATATATCATCACTGCAGTTATTTTCTTGGTCGATTTTTCAATTTAAATTTTATTGAATTCGATTGTTTCTACAGTAAAAAAAAAAAAAACAATTTCATATTATTATTTATTTGTCGAATTGTAAGAATTTTATTTATTATACTTAAATTAAATTTAGAAGATTTCAGTGTAAACAATTTTCAATTAAAAACTTATATTAGCATTTCTCATTTTTAACAACTTATAAATATCTTAAAAATATGAAAAAAATAAAATAAAAATAACATTATCTAGTGCAGTAGTGCCTTACATGGTAGCCTTTTTTCAACATTTAAATTTTTCAAGTTTTATTTATTTAAAAAAATCAAAAAAGTTAGTTTTTTAATAACTCATAAAACGTGTTTAAATGCACATAATATTACAAAACAGCTAGGTGGGGCGCTAGATAATGTTGTTATTTGTCGTTTATTTTTATTTCATCTTAATACAATGTTTTTAGGTTGTTAATTGTTATAAATGAGAAGTGCAAAAGTTATATTTTTAACAAAATTGTATAAATTCATAACAAACAACCACAATATAAAAATATGTAGTAATGGGATCAATTATTATTCATTTTTAAAATACATTTTACTTAAAATTTTCTAAAAATTGCCTATACATAGGGGAAAGGAGGGTAAGTTGGCGAGTTGGCTAAGTTGGCGAATTGATTTTAAATAATTATATGTTATCAAATAAATTAGTTTTCTAATATAATATATACAAAAAAATTATAGACATTTCATTTTCGAAGTTTGAGATTATAGAGATAAATATGTAATTTTCTATTATAATTTTTCTCAAAACGACCGTCTGCCGTAAGAATTTTCAAATAATTGTAATTATACATTAATTATTTAATAATCTTTATCAGATAGCAAAACTTGCATGCATTATTTCTATAGGTCACTGATTAAATTAGTGTTATTGAGTGTTTTAGAATAATAATTATTATAAAGTATATATATGTCGGGTAAGTTTGTGGGGGTAAGTTGGCGATCATTATCGAAATATAAAATGTTTCTCTTAGCTACATATTTTTTCACAATAAAAAATACATTTCCTATCAGATATAGTAAAAAAGTCAATATATTATTATTATTTTCTCAATTAAAATATTTTATTGTTCTGAATTAAATACATTTATAATTTTGTATTTTGTATTTTGTATTTTTTTTTTAATAAAAAGTATATTTGTATTAATTTGTAAAAATGTTTTTATTTCTATTTATTACAATTTAATAAATTTTGTTGTTCTAAATGTTAATATGCATTTTATGCTATGGCATACATGTGGTATACGTCAATTTAATGTAAGTACCTATTTGTATATAATATTTACAGAACGCCAACTAACCCCAGCAATATGTCAACTTACTCCACCTATAGGGTGAAAAATCTTAGACTATAAGGTTTTTTTACAAAAATTAAAACATATACTTAAAATTAAAATGTCGATGTTATTATTTTTTAAATATATTATTAGGTACATAATAAAATACACTTCCAAAAATCAAAGATCAAACATAAATAATAAATCTTCTATAATTGTTTAAATCTTAAAGTCGCCAACTTACCCTTCTTTCCATTCCTTAAATAGCCACGCTAACATCCTTTTAAATTATATTGCTTGTTTATTTAATTTAGGTAGATATATTAGTAGGTACACTGTACAGTAAATAAAATTATTACATTTCATTAATTAAATTAAATTGTATAAATTAGGTATATGTAATATATAATATACATTAATAGGTACCTATACGTTTAGCATATAGACAGAGTTGTAAAGTATTTGAATATTGGTATTCAAATACTTTTTTCTTTCTTGTATTTAACTATTTGAGTAGTACCTATGTAAATACTTTTATATTTTATACACGTTTTTTATTATTTTATTAGAAATCAAATGTCAATTCTCGCAAATTATAATTTCATGAAATACTCAATGAATATAATGTGATATATAATAGGTATTAATGAATATTCAATGTTACTTCAACAGATACTTTTAAAAAGTTATAAAGTATACCTACTAGCTGTATTATTGCACGGTTAAAAATATACCGTATACTTATCGTGATTATAGCGTATTTATACTTTATTATAATATTATAGGTGCATTTTGATTTTTGAATACCAATATAAATAATAATAGGTATCTAATGGATAAGTATAATTAATTTATAAAAATTATAATTTATAATATTATTTGAGTTTTAAATATAGTTGTGTTTGGAAAAAATAGCAAAAATTCGCTTCGACCGTGACAGGACTCGAACCTGCAATCTTCGGATCCGAAGTCCGACGCCTTATCCATTAGGCCACACGGTCTACATATTCACTCGATGGAAATTACCTTATATAAATACATTTGTATATTCCCATAACTATACATAAAAAATGTTTTTTAAATATTACGTTTTCATTTAAATGAAACTTGATTTATCTATACAGCAATTTAATAATGATTTAAAAAAATACTCGGTTGTCAGTTCCACTTTTTATGTACCTAGTTATAGATAAGTACCTACCATAGCAATGACAATATTTTGTTGTATGAACTTATTATGATGTAAAATAAGTTTTGATCTCATACTTTTTGCTATATAATTTTTCCTCTAAATATGTAATTCTAACAAAAACACATTGTATTTGTTTTTCACAACTTTTATTGTTCAATCAATAATAAATTTAAAAACTGAACAGTATTATAAACTCGATATTAATAATAGGGTAAATCGTGTTTTTAGGACAATTTGTATAATTATTAATTACCTTCTCAACAATAATGCCAATGGTAGATGCACAGAATACCTACATTAGTGAAATCACAGCTAGGCGAAATCAAATACTATAAATGATAATACGGGAAACTCAATAACATCAACTGGCGACATAGTGATCAATTTCACTGGTGGTTGCCTATATAAAATGCCTTAAAATATAATCGTTTAATCTATGTTTATTATGGGTAAGAATTAGAATTTACATAAAAAATAAAAATAACATAGAATAATATAGCGACAAATAATAATGAAGAATACTTTTAGCAAATATTATAAATAATCCTCGTTTTTAAAATGAATAGAACAAATAACTCGACCCTGGAATGAAATCCGTGTTTTTCAAAACCACTAATCAAATTTTGATTCAAAGTTAATTCTACCCACTGTTTACAACTGCAATATATAAAATACTAATTGTACAGATAATTAAAAAAAGTATCTAGTTATCTAGGTAACTTACACTTTTTTATAAGCAGGAAACCAGTGATAGAATATATCCTGTTTATTTTTTGTGTATTACAACAATTAGAAAAAGCATACAGTTTCTTTGACATTATAAAAATTATAAATAATATGATACACAGTATAAAAAAGGTGCACTTCGCACAATGATATATCATTGCATTCAATAAAACGATTCTGAGCGTAGCTTCGGTGTAGTATTCATAACTCTTAATATTAGTTATATACCTACTCAGTACCTATCTATATTTAACATTATATCAAAGATCAAATGTAGAAATAAATATGATCTTACGAAATTACGAAGAAATGAAAAATCTGAATTTAACGAAATCGTATTTTTGCCGTTTTTTTTCGTCATTTTTTAGTAATTTTTTCTTATGCATTAAAAAACTGTTGAGAAAATCGAAAAATTACCTCTTAAAAGTACCAACTAGATGTAAAAATCGGAGCACTCCTTCTGGTAGAAAAAGTTTAAGTTTAAAGTTTAATTTTAAGGGGATGAATAGACAACCACTAGTGAAATTGATCGCCACAGTGTCTCTGACAAATCTTACGAGTTTTCCGTATTCTCATTTTATAGTATTGGTGAAATATATCTCCTGTGTACTTTAAGGGGCGTTTACATCACACGATTCTAAGGAGTATTATTTAGACAATTTATTATACTTTCCTTCTACGATCTTGTGTTTGTGTAAGACGTACGTGATCATTGGTGTTAGAAACCCGTATCAAAAGTATACGGAAGCTATTACACGCACTCGCGTGCACATGTCAGCTATCTATTTTATAACTACGAAAAAATTTATGTTTTTCATTCTTATCACTCAAATAGGAAATTCTAATTTCATCAGAACGACACAATGAGTACATCAATTTTAATTTTGAAAAAATATTCGAATTTTTCATAACATTTACAACGGAATGATCGAAACACTTTTTAAAAATTGTTTTTATTTAATTAAATATTCATGTTCGACATTTTGTAAAATTTGGAAACTTTAAACAATTTTAATTATAACATAAAATATGAAAATGAAAAATGTGGCTCGGACATTCCCTTGAGTAAGTAATAAAAAATGTATAAAGTTTTCAAAATTGTTGTCAGAGAGCGCATCGTGCCGGACTGTTGGAATTAGGTCATAATTATTATAGTATCTATAGCCGTGATGCTAACGCTGCCTCTATTTTAAAATCATAAATCATTGTGGAATGTGGATTAATGCAAATATGCAATCATATAAATAATCACAGAATATTCTGTGTAATAATCACTGATTACAGTATAATATCTATTATCAAAATTTATCAACAGCTGTTATTTTCACCATCCAAGGTCACCCATTTCCATTACACAGAAAGATAGTGAATGACATGGCCCTGATTGATAACAAACGTACCTACACATGGTCTTACATAACTTGTATCAGTCGTATCGTATAGTCTTATCACAGAATAGATGAAATCTATCACAATTCGTATCACATTGTGTCGTATCACAATTCTCGTTGAGATTTTGTATTATATTATTCTTAATAGATTTTATTGTGATAAATAATTAATACTTATATCTATTTTTTAATGTGTTCCTGTATAATATTTTAAGTCGTGGTTTTTCATTTTATTATTCATGTATTATTATTAATCTAGATAGGTACTTTTAAATTTGAATATGGCTGTTGCGCATGAAGCACTTGATTATGATCCGACTGATGGACATTATTCCGACGTTGTGTTAACCATTAGACTTCTCATGGGAAAAGTAAATATTTTTGTATATTATACACCTATTACATTTTCCTATCAGTAGCAATTTTATAATACGTCACTTTTATTTGAATAAATTACTACTTGTCCATCGTCATATTATGCTATATCGATTTATTTTTTCTTCATAGGAAATCCTTCCATTAATTGGTGAATATGGAGAAGTTGTTAGAGATCTTAGAAACCAAGTAATTATACATAGCTTTGTACAGTTTATTAGTTTATTACTTCAATAGTTAGATATTATGTTATTAATTAATAAGTAATAACAAATACACATTTTGTACCTATCAAGAGTAATAAATTATATTGTGAGTTGTACTTAAGAGGACGCTACCCACACTTTTCTTGCCTCTGTCTTACATATGCATAACATAGCAAATCTATGTACCGCATTTTTACTTAGTTTATTTATAATTAATATTGGAGTAAATTTACCTATTATCAAATTTGTAAAGTAGAACATAAACTATGCTTTAGCGTGAAGTTTTTTTTTAATTAATTGATTTAGTTCATTTCATTTTTAAATTTAGTTGTATGCATTCAAAAAAATAAGTTATTTATCTACTTATAACTTGTTAAAAAAAATTAATATTAAAAAAAACTACAATAGAACACAGTTTATGTTCTCCTCTAAAACTTTGATAATAAGTAAATTTACACTTATGTATTATTATTAATTATAAATAAACTGTAGTAAAAATGCGGTATGTAGATTTGCTATGTTATGTGTATGTAAGACAGATACAACAAACTTGTGGGTAGTGTCCTCTTAACAATAAATACCATTTAACTATAAAATGTTATAATATGTTTTACTATTAGTCAGATGCTACAATTACTATTACTGACAGTTCAGCTCCAGAGCGTATAGTGACCGTCACTGGCAACATAAATGTTATACAAAAAGCATTTGCATTAATTACAAAAATTTTAGAACAGGTAATATGAATTATATTAATTAGTAGGTATATTTTAGAAATATATATGTATATTTAATACCTACTTATAAATAAGTAGGTGTATTGTTTAGTAATTACATATGTTTACAGAATTCCATACAGCCTCAAAATAGTCGGAAAGGATCAAATACTAATTCTACGACAATAAAACTTATTGTACCTGCGTCTCAGTGTGGATCATTAATTGGCAAAGGAGGCGTGAAAATTAGAGAAATCCGAGAAGCTAGTGGAGCAATGGTAAATGTAGCTTCAGACCTGTTGCCAAATTCTACAGAAAGAACAGTGAGTATTAGTGGAACAGCAGAAGCAATCACCGAAGCTATTCATCAAATATGTATTGTCATGTTAGAGGTATGTAGTAGGTAGTTATATTTATTGCTATAATTATATTTGAATTTCTTTATTTATGTTAGACCCCAGGAAGAGGACCTACGGTTGCATATAGACCTATAGTAACACAGCCAGGACCAGTAGTATTTTGTGGTGGTCAAGCCTATACTCTACAAGGAACATTAGCAATTCCAGCAGTTGGTGATGTAAATTATGTTATATAATACACATATATGTTATTTAATAATTTTATTATTATATTGATGAAGCATGTACCAATATAGTTTAATTTCATCATATATTTATTATTTACATATTATTTTTCTCGTATTATTCAATTTGATTTATTTGTATAGTCATTTTGATAATTTTAAATTAAGAACTGAGAATTATATTAACTTTTAAGTTAAAAAGTGAATATTGTACTGAAATACTGATAAAATGATAGGTATTGTTTTCATCTGTTATATGATATTAATGTTCCTTAAAATTCAGAATGTTACCTATTTCATACTTTTATATCATTTTTTACATTGATATAAAAATTTAATATTATAAATTTAACTTAAATCAAGTTTACTATCCCCACTTAAGAATTTAATTTTTGTTTTATGCTGAAAATGATGATGCAAGTACAATTTCGCAGAATTTATGACAATTTGAAGTTGGCTATTTTACAATATTTTCGATTTAATTTTGCTTATCTCATTGCCCCATAGTATGGCAGATATCACAAGGGATAAAACAGTGACAAATACTGTTTGATGCTATCTGACCCAAATATCACTGCACTATTTTTTTAATTTTTAATTTTCTGTTATTTACTCAAAATAGTGAGTGAGCGATTCCATAGTTATTTAAGTTAAAATAACTTAATTTTCCCTAGTTACCTACACTATCATCGGAAAGTTTCCGGACAGGGATATATAGTGTAAGTAGTATGTATTACTTCATACCTGCCTAACCTAACTTTACCACACTCCTCCCACCTATATAACCCAACCAAACCCTCCTTGTGGGAGGATTGAGGAATGTTAAGTATATTATGTTAGGTTAGACTGGTGGGAAGAGTGGAGAGAGGTTTAGTTTAGGTTGTGGTTAGATTAGACAGGTATGGGGAGGTTGTTAAGTTAGGTTGGATGGTTGGAAGGGGAGGGTAGAGGTTAGGTTAGAATTGTACTTTATATAGGGTGATGGTTTGAAGATGTGGTCCTTGTCCCAGAACGAATCAAAACATTCTAACTTACTCTATATATCCCTGTCTGAAAACTTTCCGACGGTAGTGTACTTCATATTATAATGTTTCAAAGCAAAATGGGGATATTATAGTTATAATTTTGATATGATTTATAAAAATAATAAAAAACCCATCATTATTAAGTAATATAATATATTACATAAACACAAAAAATATATACATATAGAATTTCATAACACTTTTTAAAATAATGATCTATACATTTTTCCCATTGTTAAGCCACCTTTGTTAATTGACGTTTATGTTGTTAGCGCAAATTCACTTAGAGTGATTGTTTCAAGTATGCCATATAATGACAAGAGTCAGTTTCTTATTAAAACCATTGATTATTTATTATATATTTATTGTTAAAATTGTGTGCGCATCGAGTGACAAATGCTACATATAAGTGCTACGTTCTTGTGTTGGTTATGGTAACAGAAAAACATATATATATATAATAATGTATAATCAATGGTAAAACTAAGTATTAATAGGTGGTTTATCATCTAATAATCATTTATTGTTGACTTGGGTTTCTTCTGACAAATATCATAGAATAATTATTTAATTAAACACTACCTTCCACATAAATCTGTATACATAGTTTTTTGGTAGGGCTACTAGATAGCGAGATAATCAAAATTAATATTTGTTATGTGATTTTCTTAACAATCTTCCTCTCTCTAACATCTTTATTATTTCACTGTGTATCACTGTTTCAAACACGCTCTAATTGTTATCAAATGTTGTTACTATCATTTTTATTTTTTATTTTAATTTTAGTTTTTCATTTTAATTCTGATGTATCTTTTTTATATAAGGAGTTAATTTTTAATTTTTGTAACATGTTGATTTTTTAATTTTTCTTTTTCCATTTGATATAAATAAATATTAACGTGGTCTATATACACTTTTAATAATAAAAAAAATCAAAATCCAATGTCAACTATGTATGACATTGGGTTTTTCGTAATAATAATTGTTTAAATAAACCCATGTCAAAAATAAAAATAGATGAAATGTATTAAAAAACAAAAAGGAATGGTAAAAACAATTTTTCAAGGTCAATACTATAAAAGTACAAGTACTTAAAACTAGAAATTAATTAAATTGGGTTTGGGTTTGTTCCATCGGCTTTAAAAAAGGTCTCGGGTCGCGAATGTGTTATAATAAATGTTTTTTGATTTGCTATACATTTCCATTATCCAAATAAACATTCTATTTTAGCGAGATATACACTTTGTTAAATTGCAATAACTCAAAAACACTTTAGTAGCCAACAAATAGAATAAAATATAAGCCATATAATAATATTGGCTGATTTCACTTGTCTGAATCTAAAATGTATAAGTATGTAGTCATACACTGTATAGAAGGTAGTTTTCCTTAGTAATTATAGTTATGTACATTTTACGTATGTATATATGTACTGCATATGCATGTATATGGTGTATGAATACATATACCGTATAAGGAAATTTTTCTTCTACCCTAAGGAAACTAATGGAAAAATTGAAAAATGATATGTTTAAAGTACCATCTAGAAACGATATCCTATTAATATCATACCGACATCAAAGTTCTTCCTTGATTCAATCCTGGTCAAAAATTTGCTCACAGAAAAAAAAAACATCATTGTAAAATCAATAGCTTCTTCGCTACGCTCAGAATCTAAAATATACCATGGTACCACATTTAAGAATTATAGATTTATCAAAATTTAATATATCTTTTTTTTTTTTTGTAAAGCAATCTGCTTCAAGTACAGCATTAAATACAATTGCAAGTATTGCTCCAAATTTAATTGCAGGTTCTGGATTAGATCCATCAGGTAATACAAAGTAGTTTTGTATTTGAATTATATTTATATAAGATAATTTTTATTTTAGTGCTTGCTGCATTAGCTGGTAGTCAGTTACGAGGAGGTGGCATCAGCTCAAAAACTACACAACAACATGTAACACATGAGATGGCTATACCCAATGACATAATTGGATGCATTATCGGTAAAGGAGGAACCAAAATTGCTGAAATTAGGTAACATTTAATTATATAATATATTGGTTATAGTCTAATATATTAATTATTTTTTTTATAAATAAGTTAGGAAAAATACACTCTTTGATTGTGTTAAATTTCTAAGTTTCTACACATAAAAGCATATAGGTATTGTATAATCAATAATCGTACAATACCTATTTTTATTTTATTTTTTTTGGTTTTCGGTCATTGAGACCATACTACCAAACAGATTTCTCTTCATCCATCTTTCGCCGCTATTCTCCATGGTATTTCTGGTTGGATCTTTCCTGCTTCCGCTTTCACGCAGTCTTCCCAACATAATTGTAGTCTTTTGCCGACAGGGTTCTCCTCAATTGTTGTTCTAACTATAGACCCTAATCTCCGTCAAGCATGTCGTGCCCATGTCAACCTCCTTTTTTTAATTTCATTTGCGATATTCGGTCTTTGGAACAGTTCTTCGAGTTTATAATTATGTCGTTTCATCCATTATCTTGTGTGGGTATCGATGCATGGGCCATAAATTTTCTGTAGGACTCCTTTCAAATACTTTTAATCTTGTTTCTTCTACTTTCCTAAGTGGCCATGTTTTTAAGACATATATTACTATAGGTCATATCAGGATCATGTACATCTGTATCTTTAGATTTGTTGATATAATTCTTGAGCTCAGTATTTTTCCCAGACCAAAAAAAAAAACACTTATTACCTTTTTGTATTCTTGTACTAATTTCCATTTTTAAGTTATTGTCTTGTGTTAGTAGGTGTCCCAAGTATTTAAAATATGTGACTTTCTAAAATACATGTACCTCAACATTCATAAATTGTCCTCATTGGTATTCTCTGCCTTTGCGACTTATCAACATGTATTCTGTTTTTTCATCGTTTATATCCAGTCCTACCTTCTACGCTGTCGTCATGAGCTTCTTGCATACTCGTTTTACCGTTTCTTCAGTATCTCCTAATATTGCTATATCATCCGCACAAGCCAATATATTTATGTTCAAATTTTCCTATACTATTCTGTTGTTACTATTTGTTTCTCTGATTACTTTCTCTAATATTAAGTTAAAAAATATTGGTGACAGCGCATCTCCTTGTCTTAGGCCCGTATTTACTATAGCTGGGCTTGACACTTCAGATGCTATCTTTATCTTAATTTCTGTATTTTTCATGGTGGCCTCAATTAAATGTATTGCTTTGTTAGGGGAATTGTACTATTTTAATATGTTAAACAGACTTTGTTGGTGGACAGAATCATATGCTTTTTTAAAATCCACAAATAATACACATACATTTTTATTGAATTTCCACGATTTTTCCATGATTTGTCTTAGGCTGAAGATTTGATCCGTTGTTGACCTGTTAGATCTGAAACCACTTTGGTAATCTTCTAGAATCTCTTCGGCTATTGGCTTAATTCTGTCTAATATGCAATAGAACAATATTTTGTATGCCACATTCAGCAAGGCTATTCCTCAATAATTATTACATATTTGTGGATTTGTGGTTCATCTTTCTTATGGATTGAGCATATTACTGCAACATTCCAGCTTTCCGGTAGCTTTTCTTTTTCCCAGATATGGACTATTAATCTGTGTCCATTCACTATTGAATCCTCATTTAGCATCTTTATAATTTCACCTTGTATACCCTCCTCTTCTGGTGATTTATGGTTCTTCAGTCGCCTTATTTGTAGCTCAACTTCTTGTTTTAATGGTGCTACATATTCATTTAGGTTAGGTTCTGTTCTTGTCCATATGAAGGTATTTATAGGATCATATGTGGTCTTTTTCTGCTTCCTCTAAAATATTCTTAGTACAGGCTCTTTTTTAGTACTTGAAAATTCTGCTTGCTTCCTTTCTGCTCTCATATTTTATTTTATTTTCTCTATGGGAGGAATCATTGAGGTATAGGTTTTTAAATTTCTTTTGTTGATTTAATGTCCTCTTGCACCTTCCATTAAACCAAGGTTTTTTTGTATTTCTTGGTTTACCCTGAACTTCAGCTGACGCTTCTTTTATTGTGTCTTGAATTTTTTTCCACATTGTGTTTATTGAACCCATACTATCTATATTCATATCTCTACTGTGTTTATATATTTCACTTTTAAAACGTTTGCAGTATTCTACATCTTTGAACTTAGTGATGTCATATTTGTCAACTATTGTTAATTTTGTGGTAATCCTTCTCTTTAGTTTAACTTTAATTTTCACCCTAACCAAATAATGGTCAGAGTCACAGTCTGCCTCTCGAATAGTTTTAAAGTCTATTATGCAGTTTTTAAACCTGTTATTAATTAATGCATGATCAATTTGATTTGTATAATTCCCATTCGGCGACTTCCATGTTCCTTTATGGATCTTTTTATGAGGAAAGTTGCAAAGTCTATTAAGTTGAGGCCATTATTATTGCTTATTTCATGCAAACTGTGGTAGTCGATGGTTGGCTTAAATATAATTTATTTTCCAATCTTTGCATTTAGATTCAGAGCTAAACCCTCAACCTGGAGGACCAGACTACCCCAACCAATAAAGGTCAGGGTAGGGCTATTGCAATGTAGTACAGTATAGTACTACATTGGGCGATGAGAGCGCCACATTCCCTACGCCAAAATACAATACCTATTATGTAATAATAATGAATGATATAAATTAATAATAATATTATTTTAGATTTAATTTTAAAATTATAGTGAATACAATAGTTATATAATATATTTGTTTATAATTTGAGTACTTGTAGATTTTCTAATAATAAAATTAAAACACTCAATTCCACAAAAATTGTATTTACTTTTATTTGGTACATACATATTTCAATAACTATGTTATTATCTTCAGTACACAAAAGCAACTAAACTATCTAACTTAGTCATTTTTGTATACTGAAGGTGATAAAATAGTTATCGAAATACATATTTACCAAATAAAAGTAAATCAAATTTTTGTGCTATTGAGTTTTTTCATTTTATTATATAATATAAATTGATTAAACGATACTTTCCTATTATCGCGGCTAGGTTAGGTTAATAGCATGGACTAAACTATCTAATTGCATATTTTATCCTATAATCACAACTATATTAGTTACCAGGAAAAAATCATTCTTGCCATACATATAATTTACTTACTCCATTTCTGTGGAGGTCAAATTCCTTCCTTCAAGCAGCCACCAAATAATGTATACATACCGAGTAGTACAGTAATTACACTATTACTATATATTTGCTCATCTATAACCCGCATATGCAATGTTTGGTATTATATTGATTTGTATAAATATAATAATATTTATACATACAGATGAAATAATAATCATCCAATATTATATTATATCTAAATGTTTTAAAAGCTGATAAACTCTAACTCAATATATAATCAGTTTTTTTTAACATTATTTACATTTTATTTATATATATTTATTATTTATATATATTTATTTCTAACTTTATCCCCCAACCACCCTATAGAGGGTGAAACACAAGAATTAAACTTATTAAAATAGGCCGATATGGCATAGGGAAAGAATTCTGATTTACCGGCTTGCTCCACTGGGATGGGCCTAGGTTCATGATATACAGTAAAAGACAGGGAGGTGTTAGGCCATGTTAGGCTAGAGAAGTTAGTCTATGTTAGGGTGGATGGGACTGGCTTTATAGAGGAGTGATAGGCGGAAAAAAAAGATTAGGTTTGGTTAGATGAACTGATGAGGGAAGAGCAAGGATGTACGATAGATTAGACATGTAGTAGGAGTAGGGATGTTAAGTTAAATTACGTTAGGTTAGACAGGTGGAAGGAGTAGAGGAAGGTTTGGTTATGTTGGGTTAGACAGTTGTGGGGAGGTGAAATAGGTTAGATGGGTGTGAGGGGAGAGTCAAGGTTAGGTTAATATTGTACCATATATAGGACAATATTTCAGATGTGTGGCTCTCGTTTTTGAACGAAGCGAAATGTACTATACTTACCCTGTTTGAAAACTTTCCAATGGTAGTCTATGTATACACTTTTTCAAGTAAAGGGCTTACTGATTGAAAATGTGTACTAGTTAGTATTTTAAAAAGGTAATTTTTCCCAGTATTTACCTTAAGAGTAAAGGAAAACTACTGAAAATTGTTATAAGCCAAAAACAAAGTATATATACTTAACTGAATAGTGAATATATTAAATAATTAACAATTAAAATAAATTTAATTTAGCTGACAATAAAAATTAGCTTTCAAGAATTATCAATGGAATTATATGACAAAAATATATAAAACATTTTTAAAAGTTGATTAAAATGACAAAATTGTATTTAACAAAATTGAATTAAACCATAATTTAAAATCTGAATAAGTTATTCACAGACAAAAAAAATCAATACTTACTTTAAGAAAAAAAAGTACCATTGAAATGTGAAACTTTTTTGTGTGAACAATCTTTAAAATGATTACATAGTTACATTTTCAACAAAGTTTATGAATCACTAATAATTTTACAGGAAACAATTTTTGAAGACATATTGTAAGGCAACTCGTGTCTAATTTTGAACTATCTTATTATTTTATTTACTATAAGGAAAGGATGCAATTTTTAATATTTTCCATAATTTGTTATTTGTTACCTGTATTTCCATCAATGATATTTCTTTTTTTGTAATTTAATTTTATTAAGTAAATGGGTTACACATAGTAAACTAGGTTTTGTTGACAGGTCAGATATTGGGTTATAACCTATATTATATTTTATGTTTAAAAACAAAATAATATTTATTTTTATTAAATATGTATTGCACATTTTCATGTATGTATGTACAGAAGAGTAACTGGAGCCATGATAAGAATATCTAATACTGAAGAACACGAAGCATCTGGAAAAATGGAAAGAGCTATAACAATTAGTGGACCAGCTGATATTGTCAATCTTGCTAAAGCGTTAATAAACTTAAGGTTAATAATGGATTACTTTTTACAAAATTCAACAATATTTATTTGTATTTCCAATTCTGTTTACAGTGTTGATCAGTACAATAAATCATCTGGAGAATCAATCGATTATGATGAGGATTCTGCACCTAATTTTACAGATGCAAAAACAACAACTGAAACATTAGCAACATTATTATCAAATCCTAATAGTTTAGGGGCTTTAGGAGCATTGACTGGACTTAAAGAACTTTTAGGAAGTATTAACAATAAAAAACAACTACATAAGAAAAGAGACAAAGGGGATAAATTTTCACCTTATTAAACTATTTTTTAAATGTCACTGTTGTATACCTAATTTATCTATTTTTTATTATGTTTATTGATTCCACATTATACTTATACTTTTTTTTATATATATCATTGTAAAATTAAAATAGGTAGCTATATAAATAATATTTGAAATATAGTCCAAAATTAAATTTTAAACACGAAAAAGAAAATATTAATTAACAATAAAATGTGTTATTGAAAAAAAAAACTCATAATATTAATTTTTAGTTATATCTTAATAACTATGTTTTATGTTAATTTTAATTTTAATTATATTTGTATATACCTGCCTAATGTAATTAATTAATACCTAAAGATATTTAATTATGTGTAATTACCTTGTCAGACAGTAAGTGTCGAAGCTGTAAGGGATACATTTAATTGTATTATTCATAATTAAAAGTCATACTTTTAATGATTCTTGTGTCTTTAATTTAAGTCTGACTAAAAACAAAGATAATAATAAAATCAAAAAATGATCCAATATTATATGTGTATATATATATTTTTTTCTTTTCAGTGGCATATTTTTAATTTTTTCGGGGGGGGGGGGGGGTAAAAATATTGAAAACCAATAATTTATATATTTTACTATTTTTAGGGACAAAATCACTTAGTTGATATACAAAGAACTGTGGGTAAATGGGTGGAGGAAATTGCATGTTCCGTGCACTATTTTTATAAATAATCTGTATTCAAAATATTTTATTTGAACTTCACCTTAAATGCACTTAACTATATTATTTTTAGAATAGTTTTGTAAAATATTTTGCATCACATGGAAAATATGTGATCATTAATCATGAATAAAATTGAGTGACAAAATAATTATTCAACATTATATATTTTCTATTCATACATTTTTCTTAAATTTCTAACAGTAATATAAAAAAAAAAAAATACTGTAAGTACAGCAAATGGTGGTGTTCTTTTTAGATAATTTTAAAATATTTATTTGAAAACTAAGAATATTTTAAGTTTGATGTTTAGGCATAAGTATGCATGACGAAAATGTTAACAATCTTTGACAGAAATATTACATAAATATACAGACTATAGGATAGGCCATGTGAGTTGTAAAATATATTAATATGGTACCTATACTTTTAAGTTCGAATTGATAAATTTTATATTTTATTATTCCTTAGTTATTAGTAATAAATGATAAAAGTACATAAGAACAATGTGACATGTCATAGTAATAATAATATAGTTAATAGAATTTTGATTATTAAAAAACTCCATCCACATTATTTGTAAAATCATTTAAATGATAAACACATTAATAGAAAATTCAAATAAAATTTTAGAACATTTTTAATACAAATTACACATTAATTAATATTAAAATCTAATTTAAATTTTCTTTAAGCTTGAGTAAAATATGCATATCTACTCTGTGATTTGAAAATTTAGAAATTAAAATTTTGTGAATTGTTTAGAACCAATATTTTGGAATTTATGAGAAATGGTTATTTTAACCTGTATTTTTCATTATTTTTCGATAGTTTATTTTTTTATGTATTTTTCGAATATCGACATACCCATTACTTCTTTAAATTACGTTCTGATAAAATTTTGAACCAAAAAATGGGTACATATGAAAAAGTTAGATCATAACGTCAAGTCTTCTGGTCGATAATTGCTCACAGAAAAATATAAAACAATTGTTGAAAAACTCTAAATATTTTACGCACACTGCTTAGAATCTAAAATGTAGTGATTATATTCTTATTTTTTTTTTTCAGTGATTGTTTAAAAATGATTTACATATACAAAAATTCATTATAGTATATATATTAAATACACGTAATAAATTTGACAAAGTACTGAAACTGAAGTTTTTAAAGTAATATGGCTTTTTTGGATACAAATAATTTGTATACATTACATTTGTAATTTGATGCAAATTTTTATTTTATTTTAATAGCTGACATTATCTACAGAGTAGGTATATACCTATATAGTAGGTATATACCTACTTAAAATTGGGTAATTTTTAACGCTCTTCAAAACTAGAAAATTTTAATAAATAAATAAATA
Organism: Pemphigus obesinymphae; assembly: GCA_025469235.1. Classification (NCBI taxonomy): domain Eukaryota; kingdom Metazoa; phylum Arthropoda; class Insecta; order Hemiptera; family Aphididae; genus Pemphigus; species Pemphigus obesinymphae. Next base: position 111,975 of record JAIPRL010000309.1, on the reverse strand, counting down.
TTTCATAATAATTGTATAATTTTAATGAAAAAAAAGAATGTTTATAGGTATGTACAAAATATATATTAAAATTACTTATCATTATATTAATTCTTCTTCTTCTTTTTCTCCTTCGCCTTTTCTCCCAACTATTTGGGGTCGGCCACCCTGGTCCTACACTTCCACTTAACTCTATCTTCCGCATCTTCTTCACTTACTCCCACCTTCCTCATATCACTCACAATCACATACCCCCATCTCTTTTTCAGTCTTCCTATCCCCCACTTACCAACAACATGCATTTCCTTTACTAATCTTATTGCCTCAGTCTCTTCCCTCCTTAATACATGCCCGAGCCATTTTAAACTATTCTCTCTCATTTTGTCTACTATCGAAGCTACCCCTATACAACCTCTGATTTACTCATTCCTTATTTTATCCTCTCTAGTAACTCCACTCATCCACCTTAACATTTTCATCTCAGTGACACTAATTCTTTGTTCTATCCTTCTATCTACTGCCCAACATTTTGTTCCATACATCATTGCAGGTCTCACCACTAGCTGCCTTATAAAATGTACTCAAACATCCGTGATGGGAAAAATCGCATATATTTTAAGACTTCTCATACCTATCATTATATCATTATATTAATTAAAAATAAAAATAAAAGATTTCAACGTTTATGAGTTAGAAAAATAAAAAAATTGATATGGTTAATAAACTCTAAATATGGAGTAAATACATGTGTTTTATTCAAACAGCTTTATACGATGTATACACATAATGTTTAACTTGAAATTATATATTAGGACTCAAAATGTTGTAACAATTAATAAAAAAAAAAAAAATGAAAAAAATAACCGAGAAATAGTACCTACTTTTGCCCGGCTAATAATGTGATTATACCACTACGCCCCTACATAGTATATTAAATAAAGAAGGAAAAAGTGTTAGGGAAAAAAAATTGAAATAATTTAAAGTAGGTACCTATAATATAACATAGGTATTTTATTAGCTAAACGCCTAAACACTATATCAAAATATCAATATCAATATATCATCAGTAGGTACAATAAAAAATAATGTTCAAAGTTAATAGTAAATATTTTTAATAATAAAGAAAATTTTTTGATGTTATGCTTATATTAGGTATGAATCTACCTATATATTACATAAACGTATAGGTAGTCATTTTATATTTATATATAGGTACCAATTTATAAATCATTTTTATTACAATTTGGAAATTGTCTTCTATGTTGTTGTATTACTAGGAGATACTTCTATTCGTAAAAATGTCGATTAAACTTTTTGTTTCGTTCTTTTTTTTAAAAATCGCGGTTTTTTACAATCCTATTCAATGTAGGTAAGAAATGTTAAAAAATATGTTGACCAATTTTAATCTTGAATAAAATGAAAATTGGCTTGTTAAACTTTATTATTTTTCCTATGTACCAAGCAGTAAGCATTGATAATATTCAATAGTTGTACATAGACCAAAAATTAAATATTAAAAATAATTTTACGAATAAAACCAGAGCACAGAATTCTGTGACTGGATGTCGGTTGATTCCACGATTTAAGATTTACTATGATGTATATAGTGTATAATGTATAATGTATACTATAATATAATGTATTTATTGATTATAATCATTGACATATTAACCACAGAATATACAGAGTATAGTTATAAAATACAAATACAATAATAATAATAATAATAATAATAATAATAAAATACAAATATAGTATTAACTATAGTTGATATGTCAATGATTATAATATTGATTCCATGACAAAATATCATACGAGTATATTATATAAAGATCTTTTTGATTCTATATTTCTTCTCCGATTCCAATGATTCTATGAAATTGTATTATCATTTTGTATTTGGTTATCACTTATCATCGACGAATCAAATTCGATTACATGTAAGCACGTTGAGGTTATCTTTTAAGTTTAATGTTTACGTCGGGAAGAAATAAATAATGATTAATAATTTGTTACTGCAGAATGCAGACAAGTGGTCTTGTTGTAGTTTGATTTTTTTTTTTAAATCTTTTAAATGAGTATAGTATAAATATTTTAAATGATTTAACGTTATCTAGGTTTTATTTATTCTAAGTATTTTTTTTTGTTATTAAACGTACATTTAGGTAGAATATGGCTAACCATAATAGTGAATATGTTTCATCGGAAGATGAAAACTGTAAGATTTAATTCTAACGAATAACTACTTATACTTTTGTGCCACGAACATGGTACAGGTCTCATAATAATCGTGACATTTATTTATAGGGAATGAGGAATATGCAGTCACACAGAGACGAAAAAAATCAAAACGAAAGCATAGGAAAGTAAAAGGTGAGTAATTGATTGATTAGTTTTTAACATATAGACTTCTAAATTAATTACTCTGATTATAGTTTTTGAAAAAAAATGTTCAATATTACTATGGTGTTTGGTCGAATTGGATAGTAAATAATTATTTACAATTATTATTTTCTTGTGTATAGGTTGGGTACCTGTATTTATTGTGAGTAAAGTCGTCATCTATTATCTCAAACGATCTATTTATTTTCGATGAAAATATTTCCTACCATAATCATGTTGTTATATTATAGTTTTGATCAAACTTGATTTTTTCCCTAATACCTGGTATTTTAAATGTATACCTAATTAACCTTTTTCTGGTTATTAAATAAGTATATTTTATATTTTTTTTTTTTGACATTATTGATAATGTATATTTTATATTCAGCAAAGTTTAAAAAAACCCATGTTTTTTTTTTGTAAAACCTACTATACTAGCCCACTCAAATTTGAATGGGTTTAATTTCATTTAAATTTTTTTAAATATATTAATGGTATTTTTCTTATTAATAATGTTAAAAAAGTAACAGAGAAAAGTATATATTAATATGTTTGTATAATTTTTAACCATCTGGGTTTTTATTGAGTAAAATTGTGTTAATTGTGTGTTGAAGAAGACATGTTATGTTATGCATAAGCTAAAGATAAAAAAAGAGACTTATTTTTATATTTATTATTTAAATATAATATTGTTAAAAAAGTAATAAGCCCACTAGACTCAATACTCTAAACCCTGATATGCAATATCTTAGTTTTTTCTACACCAAGTAATTTGGTTAAAATATAGGTACCTACTGAATTGTTTTATTTTAATCAAAGTTAAAATTTATCACATATTTATACCCATATTTTATTAACAAATATGTTTCAGATTCATCAAATTTTTTTCTTATTGCGGGATTGATTTTATTCATGCTTTTATTCATACAAAAATCTGAGAATAAAAATGTAAAAAAAGGAAAATATGTCACAACTATGATTGATACCAAATGGAGTATGGTGCCACTTGTTTTAGAAATGGCGGAGTATATGGCCGAAGAGAGTCATCATTCATTATGGTCCTTTGTTGATAGTATATCGGAGCTTAGTCCAGCCCTAACTGAACTTGGTATGGTATAATTAATAAATATAATATATTTGTATTGTAGTTACTGGTTATAAAATATATAATGTAATATTATAGATAACGATCAGAATAGATACCAGACTGCATTATCCCAGGCGGAATTATTATTATCTAATTCTAAGTTAAGACTTTTAAAATTTTCTCTATCAATGCATATATATTCACCGCGTATTGAAATGTATGGACAAATGGCAGCTGATCGTGGAGTACAGTGTTCTACATCTGTAGAAATTGATGGAGAACTTGTGTGCTCAATTGAAAAATTGAAAAATATTTTGAAACAAATAATTGTTAGTTTAAAACTTATTGCATACATTCATTATTTTTATACTGAAAAAATTGATTTTTATAGACTAAAGGTTCAAAAACTTCTTGTGAAACGTATCATATTGATCATCATCATCCTTCTTCTAAAAATAAAAGTAACATTGCAATTTTGTATGGTGAATTAGGAACATCAGAATTTGGTCATTTTCATCGGGTTTTAAAACAGTATGCTCAAGAAGGATTTATTGATTATATTTTACGTCATTTTGTTAAAGTAATTTATTTAATATACATTTTAATTATGAACTAAGTATTTAAATGTTGACATTTTTTAATTTATACTAAATATTAATAAAAATCCTATTTTATGTATTTAGGATAAAAGTGAACAGAAGGTTCGTCTATCAGGTTATGGTGTTGAATTACATATGAAATCTACAGAATACAAAGCAGAAGACGATAGCGTAGTTAAAGATAAAAATGGCATGAGTATAAATGCAGCAGATGAAGATACTTCAGAAATTGAAGGATTTGATTTTAAACGCCTTGTGTAATTTCTTTCTACTATAGATTCATAAATTTGTTATTATACTAATTTAATCTTACTATAATTATCTTTAGCGAGTTGTACCCAGATAAAAAACATGATTTACTAAAATTCAGAACTCATTTGTCTGAAGCTAGTGGGGAGCTAGCTCCACTTAAAGCATGGCAGTTCCAAGAATTAAGCTTACAAGCAGCACAAAGAATAATGAGTGTCCCGCCTCAAGATGCTATTCAAACTTTTATTCATATTGCTCAGAATTTCCCTACTCAAGTAATTTTAACCAAAATTATTAAAAGGTTAAAAATATTATCCTTGTTTTTATTTTTATTAGGCTAGATCTTTGGCTAATGTTAAAGTTAGCAAAGAACTAAGGGATGAGGTTTCTAAAAATCAAGATAGTTTTTCAATGGGATTGAATTTGCAACCTAGTGACACGGTGTTACTATTAAATGGAATGTATTTTGATATTGATATTACTGATATGTCTACCATATTAGATTCAATTACTCAAGAATTGAATATAATGGAAGGATTATATTCTATAGGTAACTTAATGTTAAATAATTTACCTAATGTATTTAATATACAAGTATTGAAACTGTTTGTTTTTTTGTAGGTATAACAGACAAAAAAGCCATTACCTCTATGTTGGCACTAGATTTAGGCAGTACTAAAGGAAAGTCATATGCTGTAGATATTAGAGATTCAGCTATTCAGTGGATAAATGACTTAGAAACTGATACTGCATACAAAAGATGGCCTTCATCGGTTGATGATTTACTCAGACCAACATTTCCTGGTATGTTACGAAGTATCCGTCGTAACTTATATAATCTTGTAATTATTTGCGACCCCGCCTCAAAAAGTTCTTGGCCTTTGTTGAAATTAATTGACTCGTTTTTGAGTCATCAAAGTCCTTTAAGGGTTGGCATTGTGTTTAATGTTTCACCAAAACCAGCAATCGGATTGCAAGATGCTAGTGTAGCTTTATTGAATGCTTACAATTATATTGTTGAACAGACGTCAAAACCATTAGCTGCATTTAATTTTATAATAACTATTTATTCATCAATTAGCGAAGACAGAAATGTTATTGTAGATGATGTTTTAAATGAGTTTAAAAAACAGTATCCTAAAGCTACTATTGATGATATATTTGGAGAAGATAGTGATTATGACACTGCTCGAATACTATCAAAAGAATATGTGGCTAGAATAGGGTTTAGAAAATTACCTCAAGTATTACTGAATGGAGTTCCATTACAAGAAAAGTCTTTAGTAGAAGAAGATTTTGAAGAAGCTGTTTTAGTAGAGTTAGTAACTCAAACACAAACTTTACAAAAGGCTGTTTATAAAAGAGAATTGGTTGATGCAGATAATGTCGTAGATTGGTTAATGTCACAACCAAATGTAATGCCAAGGTAATTACTAGAAAATTGTTAATTATAATAATAATTATTTTAATATTAATAATTTATATTTATATTATTGATAAATAATTTATTTTTTAGACTTAATTCACGTGTACTCAATCCAGACTCGAGTAAAAATTTACAATTAAATGATAAACATGGATCTATTTTCAAGTCAATAAATTATATTACTTATACTAAGAAATCTAGTATTAATCCAATTACACATTGGATCGTTGGAGATTTTTCTAAATTATCTACATTCAAATTGATCAAAAACACTTTTGAACATTTAGTAAGTATATATTATTTATTTTGCTTGTTTTTGATACAAAATTCTTTCATTTTTTACATAATTTGAATTTTTTATAATGTTTATAATTTAATAATAATCTTTTTTGAAATTGTGATATTTATTCATTTCATTATATAATAACAATTATTATGGGTTAGTTCATAGGTAATGTATAGAATATTAATGTGAGTGATTATCATTATAAAAAAAATATAGGTAAGACTGAGTAAAATATTAAATTTTTTATAAAAATACGATTTTGCTCAATATTCTTTGAGTCAAACTGTATCAAGGAGAATGTCTTAGAAAAAGTCCGAAAGTAATATGCATCTCATCAATATTTATTACACATAATTTTTTTTTTATAATAAAAATAAAAAATATTAATAAAGATTAAAATACAACACAATTATCAAAACTTGAATTTTTATAAAACTATAATCAAATAAATGATAATTTTTACACTAGAAATATCATTACAGTTAATTAGTTATAAAATAACAATATAAACATAATTTTGTAATAAAATTTTTTTAATTTTTCAGTAATTGAAATTTTAATTATAAATTAGTATCTTATGTTATAAATATATAAATCATATAATTAAATATTATGATACAAAATGATAACGAATACACAGATTATAAAATAAAATAGTTAAATAAATTACATTTTTTAAAACAGTGAGGTTATTTTTTCTCCAGAATGACAATTGTTGACATAAATCATATTGTATGGTTAATTTGCTCCGTATATGATTGTACTTAGTCTTCCCCTAATATTAAGTATTTAATAAATCTTTATGATAAATTTTTATTATAGGAATTATTTTATTAGGTACCTATATACATTTTTACAAATATTAAAGTATAATATTTAAAATTTTCTAATAATAATTAAGCTGTTAATAAAAAATCATGTTAGCTTTTTAAATAAGTAAGTAGGTTTTGTAGGTTTTGATACATTAAATGTAAATTATGTTATTAATATTTTCTTAGTAAATCTTAGAATCTTATAGAACTCATAAAAATGTAAAATGCATAATATCTTGTTATTCATTTAGAAAATATCCAAAATATTTGTACAATATTATTTACCTAATTATTAAGATCCCATACGTCTTGTATTTGAATCAAGTGTCCTGGTATCTTCACAAAATGTTGAAAATTTCACTTTTATCCCGTATTTTCAAATACCAGTTCTATAATTCCCTTATTGATTAATAAATGGTGTATTTTTTTGGTTTTCGAATAGAATGAATAGTGGAGTAATTTTTGGGTAAAGAACTTTTTGATAGCAAATTGCATCTAGTTAGCAACTACTTACAAGAAGTCCTTTTTTAATTTTCCCAGTACTTTTTTTACATTTATATCTGTACAAAAACAATCTAATTTGGATCAACGATTAATCAGTTTCTACAACCTGTATTTGGCCATTTTTTGTATTTGTATAGTTCTATAAAAAAAAGTTATAAAAATAATTTTAAGTTTTATGCTAATTTATAAAAAATAACAAAAATTTCCGTTATTATTATTAATTAAATCTAGGATCCCTACCTAGAAATTTGTTTGGATTATTATTGAGTGTAAATGTAACATAATTTATATTTATTTTATAAAATTGTAATATTATTATTTTACTAAACGCCAGTTGGCAATTTTACATAATATATAGATATGGTTATGAGTGTAGTACAATAGGCTATAATAGTATAATAATACAATAGTAGATAAAGAAAATAATAGAATACAATATGTACATATAAAAGTTAAACAAATATTAAAAAGTGGATGAGTGGCCGAAGGATTAATTTTTATTTGTAGTTTTAAGCATATGATGTATCCTACAACTAGTATCTACTACCTATATGAGATTTTATGTGTTGGTACATAGAATTGGGATTTTTTTTGAAGAGTGAGAAGGGACCCTGTAAGATATAGCGACAAGGAGTTTGGGAATGTCTAGAGAACCATTTAGAAGTGAGTGAAGGATATCTAAGTCTGCTTTGTTAAGGCGTGAGACTAGAGTTGAGATATTTAGGACTTGTCTTATGATGGTATAATCGCGAGGCTCGTGATAGATGTTCTTTTTAAAGGCAATAAAATTAAAAAATTTATTTTGAACACGTTCAAGACGTAATTAATCTTTAGCTAAGTACGGTTGTCATATTATGGATCCATACTCTAGAAAAAAATGAACATGGGCATAATATAAGGTATATAGGCATTTAAAAGAGTTAAATAATTTAGTGTTGTATATGATGAATCCAAGAATTTTAAATATTCTATTTACCATCATATCGATGTGAGTAGTAAGACCAGAGATTAGTCGAGTAGATAAATCCAAGGTTTTTAATGGTGGTAACACATTCAAGGTTGATGCCATTGTAAGATTTGAAAGGAGAAGAAGATCTGGTGAAGGAAATAACATTAGACTTAGAGAGATTTAGAGATAGACCCAAATGAGAAGCCCAGTCTTCAAATATGTGTAACTCACTCTGAAGCAATTCAGATTCAGTTGGTGATCTAAGTGAATGAATGAAATATCTTTAAATCATCCACATATAATAACAATTTTATACGAGTAAGCCTGAAGAAATTGAGTTGATGAAAAGGGAAAATAGTAATGGACTTGGGTGGCCTCGCTGAGGAACACCAGAGGTTGCTTCAAAAATATCAGGAGAGAAACTCAGGATAGTTACATATTGTTTCCTTCCAGTGATATATGATTTGAGCTAAGATATGAGAGGATTGCCAACACCCAAACAATACAGTTTGCTTATTAATAGATTGTGACTGACATCAAAAGTTTTTCTAAATTCGGTAGTAATGACATCGACCTGATAATGGCTTTGAGATTTTCAGCAATATACATTGTAAAAATTACGCTATTAGTGATAGTTGATTTGCTAGAGCTGTATCCATGTCATTCATTAATTAACACATGATTAAAACACCTTTTAATATTATTATAAACAACTAATTCAAATATTTTGGCTAAGTGTGGTAAGATTCTAATTGGATGATAATTGGTAACTAATGATGGGTCACCAGATTTTAAGTTGGGAATAATTGAACACATTTTTCAAACATCTGGTACTATACTATTATCGAAAGTGTATCTAAATAAGAGGAAGATTGAAAACATAAGAGAGTGATGACAATTATAGGGTAGCTGATGAGCAGAAATACCATCGGGTCCATTAAAGTTATTATTTTTAAGAGTCTCAAGAGTGAAAACAATGTCTTTTAGATTGATGAAGTGTATTTATAATTCTTATATAACATTTTTTTTTTTTATAGAAATCTGACTCAGAATCACGTTTTGGTATTATTCCTAATCCATCAAGTAACGACGAACATGTTATCAAAATTAATAAAATTGTTTTTGAAGCATTTAAAAACGAAGATAAATTAAATATATTGATTAAGCATCTGTCACAGGCTATCGAATTTAATAAAGATCACATTGAAGTCATAAATTCTCTACCAGTAAGAGTTAAATTCTTTGATTTGTAGTAATTTTAAACTATTACATTTGTATTTCTTTTTTTTTATATATATATATAGGAAGAAATAAATTTTGACGTGTCAAACATTGATATAAAACCATATGATGGCTATGCCATAGAAGCATTGAATTTTGAAAGTGGACAATGTGGTATAATCACAAATGGACGTATTTTGGGTCCATTTGAGGAAGATGAAGATTTTTTAACTGATGATTTTGCTTTATTGGAACAACATACATTAAAAGGAAGTGTAAATAAAATTCTGGACATAATTAAGGATTCAGGTACCTATGTCTGAAAATATAAATAGGAAATATTTAAATTTAGTAATTTATTATATTTATAGATGTAATAGAAGTTACAAGTGATATGATAATGAAAGCAAGTGCTTTAATTAGTAGCCGTTCACAAAGCAAAAATCGACATACTATACCTGATGTTTCTACTAAATATAGGTATAATTTAATAATAAAAATTAAAAATTATATATTTATTAACTTAAATTTTTTATAAAGTGTTATTAAATTAGCTGCTGACAATGAAGATGAACCCATTTTCGAAATCAATGTTATTGTTGATCCTGTCTCTAGAGGTGCTCAAAAAGTTGGACCTATTATTTCTGTATTATCACGAGTACTCAATGCCAATATAAATATTTATTTAAACTGTGTTGATAAGAATAGTGATATGCCTGTTAAAAGGTAGGAAATATATAATGTGTATATTACTATATTTTACTAAAAAAAATTTAATTTAAATTTCAGTTTTTATCGTTTTGTACTTGAACCTGAAGTAATTTTTGATAAATCTGGCCATTTATCCCCTGACCCAATAGCAAAATTTTCTAATATGCCCACTAGTCCATTATTAACACAAATACTTCATGTACCTGATAATTGGTTGGTGGAGTCTGTTGCTTCTCCATATGATCTTGATAACATTCGACTTGAAGATGTTGAAATGGGTGTTTATAGGTATTTAAATTAAACATAATATTTGTTGATAAACAATTATTTTGATGTTTAATTTATTATTTTTAGTCGATACGAACTTGAATATCTTCTGCTTGAGGGTCATTGTTATGATTCAGTTAACATGAATCCTCCACGAGGTCTTCAAATGACATTAGGAACAAAGTCAAATCCAGTGGTGGTTGATACAATAGTTATGGCTAATTTGGGATATTTCCAAATGAAAGCTAACCCTGGTGCATGGATGTTAAGACTTCGTCAAGGTCCGTCAGCTGATATTTATGACATAATCTCTCATGAAGGATCTGACCGGTCCCCTAACAGTATGGATATCAAAGTAATGATCAGTTCATTCCGTTCCCATATAATCAAAGTAAAAGTTGCCAAAAAACCTGGCAAACAAAATTTAAATGTCCTGGGTGATGATGATGCAGAAAATAAAGGTCTTTGGAATTCTATTACTAGGTAAATAAAAATTAAAACTAATATCTATTTTTGAGTTATAGTAAGTACTAATAATTGGATTTTAGACAATTATTTTTTTAATGTTCAATACTACTACATAAGAAAGTATTTTGTGATGATAACTTACCCCTTCACATACAGACTTAGAATTGAAGAAAAGGGTATTTTTATTTTTTCAACATAAAAATGTATAGAACCTTAATCCTTTAAGTGCTTTAAATACTTTTTTTACATTGTTACTCTCCAGGACTGCATAAAATTGATATTTTTTTTTTCCAATTAATTAAAGAACAAATAAATAATAAAGAACAAAAATGAAAATATTGATTTACACCATGAAAAAAATAGTAATTGAAATTTTTTGTTTAGAATAGTTTGAAATTTCATTATTAATTATTGCTTGGTATAGGTTCTATATGTTTAAGACGAATAGATAAAGTTTTGTATACCCTGATATTTATATACAACCATAGGCCATATGTGCGCCATTTTCCCGACGTACATCCATAGAATTTAAAGGGTTAAGAGGCCCAAAATTAGTACCATTTTATATACAAAATTTTGCTTAGGGAAACAATCATAATTTGTAAAGTCAACAGATTTAAAAATAATTTTTACTGAATATGGACATACACGTTGGATTTAATTTAGATTTATAAAATATGGTTATCATTGCTTGTAATTGCTATTTAAAAACTGTCATTTTTATAGTATTTTATTGTTAAATGTACCTTTATATATATATATTAAATGACAAAATTAAGTTTCATATATGTTCTTCCTTTTTAAATAAAAAAAACAATATCAAAACATGTCAATTCTCTAATATGCTATCCTTTTTACCGTGAGGTAATTTTAATGATCAGAATTATGAATAATAATGTTTTACACAATGCTATTGACTTATGTATTACGGACATTATAGGCGCCTAATAAGTAAATACAGCTTATTCACACTAATATGTATTTACATAACCACATATCTCAGATGCTATTGACACATGTAATTAAATGCCTATATTTTAAACCTCAATAAGTAACACCTAATTGTTGAACTTAATATTTTTCATACACAAATATCATATCAAAATATAATTTTTCATTAATCTATTATTATCCAAGAAAAATATTAAATTTATTTGATAAAATTAATATTTTACGATTATTTAAATACATTTTATGAACTGTTGGATTTATGATAAAATCTAACATCAGAATTATATAAAATTAAATGCCCTAATAAAAAGTCATTTAGTAAAAATTTTATTGTTAATGTCGGATTTATGTTGTATTGAGCTTAAACATTTAAAAAATTTTACATGGCAATCATGATTTGGTAATAATTCAGATAATGTATCTATATGAAAAAGCAAATATTTTACTATGATACTGTGTAGTATTTGTCCATAAAAAAAACACTCTTATATTTTCATTCTTATAGTCATGATAAATATTTTAATATTTATTATTTTTAGATAATCTAAAACAAAATAAAAAAAAACATTTTAATGAGTCAGAGAATATAAAAAAATTTCTGTTTATCTCATTACTGGTAATAAAATTAATTTTTATTTTTTGTGAATTGTTCATTAAACATCTTCATGAATTTTACATAAATCTTAGTGAAACTCATTACAATATGTAACAATTAAAGAGTCAATTAATTCTTGCCCAACTGGAAAATGGCATTACTTTCACATTATACTATTGAGCCCATTTCCAAAACTTCGGACTTAAATTAAATATTTCGAATAAGTTGAATAGTTTTTATTAAAAAAAAGATTGAAGGGCATATAAATCAAAATCATAATAATATTTAATATATATTATATAATAGGTACTTGTATCATTATTGTACATTTTTCTATATTCTCAAATATTTGTAATAAAATGTCTATTAATTTAAGATGTATGTATTTGCATAGTTCTTTCAGCTCAGGTTCTCCAGATAAAACAACTGAAGAAACTATCAACATATTTTCTGTTGCCTCAGGTCATTTATATGAAAGATTTTTAAGAATAATGATGCTGAGTGTATTGAAAAATACTAAATCGCCTGTGAAATTCTGGTTTCTCAAAAATTATCTTTCTCCAACTTTTAAGGTATTTATACAAAACAATTTATTTTTCAGTAATATTAGTTCCACAAATGATAATTGTTATATATATATTTTAGGACTTTCTTCCTATTATGGCCCAAGAGTATAAATTTCAATACGAACTTGTAGAATATAAATGGCCTCGTTGGCTCCATCAACAAACAGAAAAACAGAGAACTATATGGGGCTATAAAATATTATTCTTGGATGTTCTTTTTCCATTGGATGTTAAAAAGATTATATTTGTTGATGCTGACCAAGTAGTCAGAGCCGATATGAAAGAATTAGTTGATTTAGATTTAGGGGGTGCTCCATATGCGTACACTCCATTTTGTGAAAGTCGTAAAGAAATGGATGGTTTCAGGTGAGATTTTTTATGAAAATTTTAAATACTAGTAATACGAGTTTGTTTTATAAAATATATGCTTGTTAAGATTTTGGAAACAAGGCTACTGGAAAACACATCTACAAGGTCGTCGTTATCATATTAGTGCACTGTACGTTGTAGACTTGAAACGTTTCAGAAAAGTAGCAGCTGGGGATAGATTAAGAGGTCAATATCAGGCTCTTAGTCAAGATCCCAATAGTTTATCAAATTTAGATCAGGTGAGTTCAAAGTTAATAAATATTGTTTAACTATAAGATAGTAATTAATAATTTTTTTCAAAGGACTTGCCAAATAACATGATTCATCAAGTTTCAATTAAAAGTTTGCCACAAGAATGGCTATGGTGTGAAACTTGGTGTGATGATGCTTCTAAAAAATCAGCCAAAACAATTGATCTGGTGAGTTTTAATATTAATGAATAACATTTTTATATATCTTTATTTAAATTTAAATTTTAGTGCAATAATCCATTAACTAAAGAAGCTAAATTAACAGCAGCTATGAGAATTGTTGGCGAATGGAAAGATTATGATAATGAAATTAAAAAATTACAAAAAAAGCAAAGCGAGCATGAAGATGAAATTTTTAATGACAAAACTGAATCAAAAGGTAACATAAAGATACTTTAGGGAATATTTTAGATTTTGAACGAAGCGATGTTTTTTTTTTTTTATGTCTACTCAAAAAATCTATAAGAAGAAATGCTCCGATTATTAAATGTAGCATATTGTCTGGTAGAAAATTGCATCTAGTTTAGTACTTTAGAAAGGTCATTTTTCAATTATTAATTTTTTTGATAAATGAGTGAGAAAAAAACCATCAAAAAATTAGCATAAAAATCGGTATAAACATGGTTGTGGAAAAATTCTTCATAACTCCGAAAATATTCACGCTAGTGACATGAAATTTTCACCACAAACTTATATATGTAAAATATTATTTCAAAAAACGACCTATTTTTGGGTTAATTTTAGTAATTTTCAATTTTGAAACATTTAATTTATAATAGGTAATAACAAGTCTACTTCACAGGAGAATTAGATTTTTTTTTTAATATGTATTTTTTGACAAAAAAAAAATTATTTTAAAGTCAGAATTTGGTTTTAAAGTTATATCAAATTTAAATTTAGCGATTTTAGTATTTTCCTTTTGTAGGTTTATTTTCTAAATTTCTCAACATTCGTACGTAGTATAATGGTAGCTATTGATGTTTTCATGTGCTGTGTTCTCAGTTCGAATCCCTTTATTTCCAAATAGCTTTTTGCACTTTTTTCAACATTTTTGGTTCATTATATTAAATGATATTATATTATTATATATTATAGTATAATCTACAGTAATTTTCAAGTATATGCACCAAAGCTTCGTTCAGAATCGTTTTTTAGAAATAAATGATTCATCATTGCTTTGAAATTTAATATATCCATCGCCAGTATCCTATCCCAACGAGTGAAGTTCTTCCACTCCCTACTGACCAGCTTTATTTTATTTTATATGAAGTCAGGAATATCTTAGTTTCACAGTGATGTTTATTTTCATTTCACTTTTATGTGAATAACTTTTCGAATAGAAGACTTGATGCAATTGTTACTGTGTATCCATTTTTGTGATCAGGAGCAGGTCCTTTATCATTTAGATTTTTTCGATAAATATGTAAAAAAAAACTAACTTCATTTTTAGAATTTTAACTTCATATTCCGATACAAATTATATTTCTGAAAATTTTGTTGTTTAAACACCACCAAACCCATAGTTTATTATTTATAAGTACTTTAAGTTTAGATATGATACCTACTGAGATAGGAATCATTTTTTAAATATTTAGTCCTTCATACTATTCTTCTTTTCTAAACTTTATTTGTTAGTAAATACACCCCAATTTGATGAAATCTTTAAAATAATATTCTGCTTTAAAATAAAGTTGTTTCAAGGAATAAAAATATTTAAAAAAAATGAACATCATTGTTAAACCACCAGCTTCCCTTGCTTTGTTTCAAATCTAAAAACTAATTTTAAAATTTTTAATAAAATTTGATTTTATTTTTTACTATTATAATAGTGTTTTCATTATTCCAAATCAAATTTTTAAAACTATTTTATCATAAGCACATAAAAAAGTATAAATAAGAAAATGAATGTTTCATGTATAAAAAAATCACTGTATATATATATTTTTTTATACTTTTTTCTAAAACATTAATTATTTTAATTTCAGAACCAAAAAAACACACAGAGTTATAATGGGATTTATATTTGAAAATTATGAACATTCAAATGATCTCCAATTTTATGATGGTAGTGTGTCCCATATGATATTTTATTTCTAAATCAACAGTGTATTGATATTGTTCAATTTTTTTTTTCAACGTTGATGAATTTTTGACTGTATAATAATTGTTTAAGAATGTACAATTAAATAAAAATAATACATATATTTTGACCGTGCAGCATTATTTTTATTTTTATACATATATAAAAAAAATACATTCTTTTATGATTTCAAAATACAAATAAATAGGTATCTCGTTGTAATTATTAATTACAAATTTGCCTTTTTATCAGGCTAGTACAGTTTTGGCAATTTACATAACAGCACCAATGATACTTGCATTGACAACGTTCTATTTGTTCAACAATTTGAGTAGTGTATCCTCGGCCACAGCACATAGTAAGACAGTTTTCAGAGCCAATTGAGGTGGCATTGCATTTTCTAAAACAGACAAAATATAAACAAAATTCTTAGGTTAATACTTTAGTGTTTCTTTGCACCTGCCAAATGTTCCGTGACTGCCTGCCTTTAGATCATAAATGCAATAATCTGGAGATTCGGTAATATATACCAATGAATCGTCTGTGTATTTTGGTAGCCCGAATCTAATGATTTGAACCATTTCCACTTTCACTGGGGTTTTGTTGTACAGTTTCAGTAACTTAATGCCCATCCCTATGAATTTGTTTGGTAGGCCTCTCCAACATGTTTTCACATTACACGATCCCGACATGCCGTGGCACTTGCAATGAGTCTTCACGCTTGACATGACCACCTGAATATAAAACAAAAAAATCAGAAGTTATAGAAAGATAATAGGTACCCTTTTATTTGGTATTGAACAGACTGCCAATACAGGTTTGTGTCATCCATTATATGATCACTACTGACGTAAAGTATTACAGTACACATAAATGGTTTATTAATTTATTATTAAATAATACATTGCTATTTTGATCGAAATAGAAAAATAATTATTTTCATATACCATCAAATACAATTTAGCACTTGATTGACTTTTTGGTAAACATCCATTTTAAATTTCATTATTGTACACATATTCAATCTTATATTTTCAAATTCTCATTGGTTGTAATTTATGTATTATGCTGGATAATCAAAACCTTAAATTTAATATTATTATTTATTTTATGTTTAGAAATACTTGGTAAGTAGTATAACACTTTCAATAATAATATTATTAAATAAAACAAGAACCATATAAGTGAAGTATTTATTTAATAATTAACTTTATGTTCCTATAGTTATTTGAGGACATTGATTAAAATTATTTGAGGATTTACTTTATAATAGGCATCACTGCACCAAATTTTGAAATGTCATTGTGATTTAGTCGGTCACTCCCTTTTTAATTAAAAACAAATTTAAGGAATATTACTGTGTAGAATGTTAACCTGTTGGACGTTGGTAAGAGGTGCGTATACGAGAATAAATAATATATGATAAATATGTTTGAATAGATTAATGTTAATATAAAATATAAAAGAATTTGAGGGAGGGGGACTATTGAATATCTCTTCTATTTTTAAAACATTTTAGCGTGATCTATGAAGTTCCTCTAGTGTAGGCCGATTGAATATATCAGATAGGTGTTCGTGTTTGAGTTTCTCCACAACGTTTTTGGCTTTTCGTTGGATGATTTGTAAGTATAATCGTTAAGTTTTTGATGGCCAGATTGCTTGGGCTCCTGTGATGGTCTTGAGGATTATAAATTGGAGTTTTTCCATGGTTGTCCATCCGGTGTCTGATATGTTGGCTGCTCATGCCGTGGCTACGTATATCAGGACTGGTCTTATGTAAATCTTGTAGATCTGTAGCATTGTGTTGATCAACAGTGGGCTTTTGGCGTTGATATCCGGGTGTAACATGAACTTGGCTTTGTTGGCTACATGAATGACTTGTCTGGCGAATTTCATCTATTTGTCGATGCGGATTCCGAGGTACTTCACTGAGTAGAACTATTTGATCTGCTGTCCCTGCATGTGGATCGCTGGTGTATTTAGAGTTGACTTATTTGAGAACACAATGGTTTGAGCTTGTAGTGCGTTGATTGTGATTTTCCGTTCTTTGAACCAGAGTCCTAGCCGGTCGAAATGTTCTTGAAGTCTTTTGGTGGAGTAGTTGTTTGTGGAGCTTGTTGCGTAGATCAGAGGGTCGTCGACGAAGAGTGCAGTCATGGTTTTCGGGTGATGAGGCATATTGTTGATGAAGGTTGAGGAGCATAGGCGGAAATGTGGAGGGGCTTAGGGGGGGGCTAAGTCCCCCAAATATTTCATTAGCTTCCTAAAATATTTCATGTTATAAATGATGTTATGCTTTTTTCCCATTTTGATTTCGGATATTTGAGGACTCATTGCTATTTTTAAAAAAATGTGATCATTTGTTTTATGAAAGGAAATCGTTAAAAATGTACAATAGATATAACCACTAACCATACCAAAATAATGAATGTGGCCGAATATCACCTAACCTTATACTAGGTCGATCTACATGATTGCAATACGACGCACTTATTCTGAATACAGGAGAAGTAGTTTTTGAACGGCAGATATCACAAATAAACAATGGGGGTAGGTAACATAATAATAACATTTAATATAGATAATAATGTTTTAGTGAAATATTTCAGATACTAATGAGCAGGGCTGGGAAGTTGTAGACTCAAAAAGCACATTTTTAGCGATTATAAACACCAAAATATGCGCTATACATAGGACTAAAAATTTGAAAATATGCAAAATATAATTGTCAAAAATTTATTTTTTAAAAGGCACATCAATTAAGTATTAGATAGAAAGCATAAAACACCTAAAAGTGATCCAGATTATCTGATGCCTGCTATTAACACAAATGTAGACTCGAAAAACACCCAAATAATTTCGAACCGAGAAAGGATTGTCCTTTAGTCATTGATAAAACCCCCATACCTACCAATTAGATAAAGGAGACCACCTCAGCGATATTTTCCGGGTGATTTACGAATAATGTAAAATTAAAATAAACAATAACACTTATCTATAAGCATATTAATTACTAACATAGTAATTATGTATTACATTTAAAATTATTGTCATCAACATAATATTATTATTATTTAAATTTTTTTTAAGGAAAGAAATGTTGCATATTCATAATTTCGTTATCATAATAGGTATACAACAAATATTTTAATAGATACAGGATATTTTAAGTTAATATTTTTCTCTAAGTTTGGGACCATTTTCCAGAGGCCCTAAACAACTGCATTGGTTGGTTTGCCCTTCCACCGGCTTTAAAAAGAGCATTTAGCTTTTGGAATTTTACCACTAATTTGCAAATATTTGTCATATGAAAATAAAACATAATATGAAAAAATTGTTTCCAACATTCTTTACTCAAGAATCTAAAGAATCTTAATAAATTTTCAAAATTAAAATCGGAGTCTTATGAGTACCTAGCCTTAATTTTTTTAGGTCTAAATCGTTGCATAAAGAAGTAAAATATTGTACTTTATTTAATCACGATGACTTGTACAATGTACAAGCGAGTAATCATAATATTAATTTATAAGATTGTTATAGATTGATAAAGTAGGTATACATTTGATTTATTAGGTACCTACTATGTTAATACCTATTGAGCTTACACAACAGTTTAAAGTAAATTACTTATATTAATTTCAATACAATTTTAAAATATATTCAATGCACATACTAACGAATAGTTTACTTATCATACAAAGATAAATTGCCTATGGATAACCCCTTAAAACTGAGGCGTTTGCAATAATTTTAGCAGTAGGTAATATTTTTAGCAAAAAAGTTTACTTTGTATCATTTTTAAATATTTTGAACTATCTTTGATTAACTTTCGATTAATTATAGAATTCTAATAGTATTGTCTTGGGAAAAATACAAATTTAGGAGTCTTGCATGTTCTACATGGGATACTAATAGGATTGTCTCAGGTTTCTCCTGTTTGACAATAGACACTTTAGTAGGAATTCTGAATGGGATACTAATAGGATTGTACATTTGTACAAGGATTTTTTCTTGGTCTGCGGACTACTAGGGGGAAGGGTTGATTATTTGATCATATACATCCTACCCTTCTACGGCCCCTTAAAATTAATGGGTTGTCTACTATACCTAATAGATTTTATATTTTTCCAAATTGTATTATACATTTATATTCATAATGTTTATTGAAACCTAAACATTTAATTTATACTGACATAGGTATAGGTATTTCAAATAAATAAAAATAAATAAACCTAAAATCAATATTTATTTTTATACAATTTATTGCCTATCTCAATTATTTAACAAACTTATCATAAGCCAACCAGCTGTTAAATATATGAGTAAATTATTAAGTACCTATTAAATACTTTGGTAAAATCATATACGCTAGTTTCAAATATTCAGACAAGAAAGGAGCGTGCAACTAGAAGTTTCCGTAATATTTTACTACTATAATGAAAATTAAATAGGTACTCATTTTTACATTTTTATTGAAATTAAATATTGATTAGTACAATTTTCATTAAAAATAAAAAACATTTTTACTTTACAGTAAACTAATATGACATTTACATATTGATACATTAAGGGATTAAGTATGCGGGGATTGGTAAATAGAGGCATGAGATGCTATATATTATTTTATGGAAACTTTTTATATCTACTATGCACTATAAATATGCCAATGAGTATTTTATTTTAAATATAATTTAATTATAATATAAATTCGAATGCGTCAGGATAAAAACAACAAAAAGGAATATCATTGTATACTACCATTTATATGAGTACCATATGTGTAAATATTTAATACGAATAGGTAATAAATAAACAGAATATGAACTACTCGTACAATTAATGAAAAATTATTATTCAAATTTAAAACACACAATCCTGTTTGAGAACCGATGGGATTTGAATATGTACGACTTTTATTTTTTCCGGAAAAGAATGAAAAAAAAAAAAAAGGAAAAATTGTTGTCGGACAATTTTGAACTCTAGAATTTTTTTACCCAACGCATGTTTACGGTATACCTGAAATATCATACATTTTAGAGAAGAGGGGGGGAGGGCTATTCTCTTCTATACGTCTATTTGCGCTCATATGAAACCTCTTGCAACCGGTCCAACTAATTACGCCACTGCAGGGGTTATACCAACATTTCTCAAAGCATTTCGCACTGCAGACTATTACCTACTAATTATCGGCTTTATATAATCAATATTTCCGTAATTTCGGGTGAAGCTGCACTGCGCTGCAGCTCATTTAGACGTCCCATAATTACACCCGTTATGCCATTGACATGGGCTAAGACCTCTAATATTATAATATACGCGCTAATATTAGCGTAATAATAATAATAATAATAATAAATTGTCGTGCACTCGCTAGTCATCGGTATAGGTACATAAACATACTTTTCGACCGATTCTGGAATTGTGTTCGTTGACCACGGACATGGCCGTCTGTTCGCGGAATACCGCCTCGTCGTTGGCATTCGCCGACAAATCGACGACGTCGCCGTGTTCGCCACGGGCCGCCAGCGACGGCACCGACCTCTTCCCCGGCGACGCCGCCGCCGCCGCCGCCAACGGGTTTCCACTCTTCACAAACTGCCTGGCGAACTTGACGCCCCACCGGACATTGTCGTCGCACCCACTCCATTTGAACGTGCCGTCCGTGTCGTCCGGGTGGGTGCCGCACCCGCAGCTGGGCAACATTCCGGACGCGCAATCCCTGGTCACGGTGTACGTCAGAGCGGCCGAGCTGATGGCGTACACGAACGACTGCTCTTTTGTGCCTATACCATATATTATAAACATCATCACAACAACATAATTAATATAATCCATGTATAATAATCACACGTAATAATTATAAGGTTTGTACATGAATTGACATCATAATTTACGTAAATTAAAAAAGTTGACGTTATTATTATTTTTTAAAGGGGGGCGGTAGCACTTATATTGTCGCGTAGGATACCACTGGCAGGTAGGTG
Source organism: Pemphigus obesinymphae (assembly GCA_025469235.1). Lineage (NCBI taxonomy): Eukaryota > Metazoa > Arthropoda > Insecta > Hemiptera > Aphididae > Pemphigus > Pemphigus obesinymphae. The sequence continues at coordinate 90,239 of JAIPRL010000309.1, read as the reverse complement.
GAAGGTGGATACGCGGGCCGGTAGCAAACGGGTATATGCCCGTAGGGCTTCGCGCAAATGGTTTTTTTTTTTCATGCTTTTCTAATTCAGTGTGAGCATAGTACCTATATTAGAACTTTAAATAACTTCCTGAAACTATCCCTCAAGTTTCTAACCATTTGTGGTATCATTTCTACGACAGCATGTTAAAACCACAATACTTTAAAATATTTTTCAGGAGATAAATTTATAAAAAATTATGGTTAATATCAGTAGGTAAGGCTGGAGGGAAAGAGGGTTTAGGGGGTCGTGGAGACCGCTTACTTAAGAAATAAATAGATCAAAATCAAGCACAAAAAAAAATGTCATTAGTTTAGTGTCAAACTCGAACCAATGTTCGAGTTCGAACTCTTTGAACAAGTTCGGTTAGACTTTTTAATTTTTTCTACTTAAGTTCGACTTTCGAACCCTACCCACGACTATACCCTTACACTCAATTTATTCAATAAAAATCGCGATTGATTTGATAAAAATATCATTAATAATAACTCCATAAATAGTTTATTAATTTAATAAACATCAGTTCAATTGTATATATACTGAAAATTATTTGTAAAATTAATAAATTAGATTTATTGCTTTGATAATATTTTATTAATTATTTATCAAAATTTAATAAAAAATATTATTAATTTAACAATTATATTGTTGTCACAATAAATATTATTTTGTAAATCAATAAATTATAGTTATACCTTTGATAAAAATGTACTAGGTTTTGCATCTTGCACAACGTTTTGCACAAATTAATTTAATAGTACCATTTATCAGTCTAATAAATATAATTATTTTTTAAAACAACATTTCATTATCGTTAAATATATTTTTTTTATTTAAATAATAATACATAATATATGTAAAATGTCATATACAAATACAATATACTTAACAAATTTTTATTTGTATATAAAGAAACATTAAATATTCATACATATATTAAGTAGGAATACAAAACAATTAAAAGAAAATAGGTAGGTACCTAACTACATAATGTTATAATTAACAATAAATTAAATACCTGCTCAAAACAGTCAAAACAAAATATTTAACATATAATATACAATAGTCAACAAATTAAATGTTTAAATATTAACAGTCTACAGTTTGTCTATAGATGGTCGAGTGGTCGAGCTTCAGATTATAAAATAAAGATGTATTCAGTGTCTTCAAAATCACTAAATTGTCTACATATAATAATAACAATAATTAGAAAACAAGAGATCCCACTATACAAATAACCGTTTAGTTATATAAAAATTATGTTCCCAGGGTAAAATGGGTAAATTTATGAATGATAATAGAATAGGCCAAAACTTAGTTTTAAAATTTTTTGCCAAAAGGTAAAACCATCAATACTAAAACTTGATTTAATTATAACATTATTAGGTATATCATTTAATGTATATATAAATATATTACATAAATGTAGCTGCATAATATAACAAATACATAAATCAACATATGAAACATTTTTAATTTCTAAAATCTGTCCAACAACTTTATGTTTGTGAGAAATTGTCCGTATATCCTTAGGTAGGTAGGTACTTCTAAACCTGCTAGTCTGAAAATTTTTTAAATTTCATTTTCACAACTATGTTATACATTAAACCGCACAGTCCACTTCAGAATATGTTGGATTAAATCATTATTATTATTCTTCATAGCATCACACATATGACGCACACTATCGTGTATATCACAAACACTAATGGTAGTTACACACAGTATATCATTAACAGATAGGATGATTTCTTCAGAATGTTCCTAAACATTTTTTAAACTATTAGAATCTTCTATTTTTAATATAGGTATATAGTAAAACAAAATTAATGCTTACAACATAATTATTATTAGTAATATTTTGTATTGTTGGAGCACATAGTTCAATATATAGATTCGATGAGATTGAATTGGATGTCTAAAAATTAATAACAATAATTTTTTATTATTTAATTTTAAAAACATACTTGAAATGTTGACTCAATGTCTGAATTAGCTTGATTTTTATTCACTAATCATATTTTATCTCTAATGCGTCTATAAAATTGTAGCTTAGAAATATCTCGAATATTTTAACTCTTTTGCAAATTTTTGGCAATACTAAAAATGAGAATTATAAATGATCAAATACCTATTTTCATTACCTATTAATAATTTACAGGTTCATGGGGCCTGTAACATTTTAAACAGTAAAAAAAAAAAAAATGCTTAATATACTAATATTTTAAGACTTTAAAATTGAATGTCCCCTCCCCTCAAAAAAAAAAAAAAAATTCTGGCTACGTGCTTGCAAATAAGTAATATATTAATTTTTATCTTACCTTTAGAAGTAGAACATGTATCATTTTCAGACATTAATTGTAAGCTTGATAAATTCTGATTTTGAACTCCAAAATTAGGAACCGGCTATTCAGAATAATACACATTAATTTTTTTAGTTATATAAGTAGTTGTTTATTATTATTCATTAATTAACTAGGTACCAGAATTTCTATAATAGGTGATGTTGCAGGTTTGTATATGATTGTTCTTATACATTTTGTACATTATTACTATTATTGGATATAACAGATGCAATCGTATAACTTGTATCTTCTATGGAAATTAAACCAATAAATAAAGTGAATTAATGAAATTGTATTATACAACTTAAACCTAGGTATAGTAAAATATAGGTATGTACATCAAAATATATATCAGAATATGCAAAGTAACACATCAACTTCTGCTTTTATGTCACAGATATTAATATAACTATTAATTATACATACAATTTTTAATTATTGATGCTTAAAACAAAATATTTAATCTTGTACCTATAATTTTTCTTCTAAATGGAAAATTTTTCAAAATATCATAATTTTGGTATACTACCTACTATAAATAATAATTAAAACCTTAAAAAAATATTTTCTTTAAAATAGGTGTATATATACCTATATATACCTATATGTATTTATTATAAGCATAGAATATATTGAGGAATACATATAGATATAAACAGGGGGAGTATTAACGATTGACACTTAATTTCTCAGTCAATATTTTTTTTTATGAATATATTTAACATTTTATTTTATTTTATACTATATTTGTATCTTGACAATCTTTTACTGTTTTACTTTTTTCAATATAGCAACCTATATATTTTTATCATCAAATAAAATACTGATAGGTATCTTTAATACATAATATTATAAATAGAATCAATATAAAAAAAAACCATGTAAAATCAAAAATATTCAAGATCTAGAATTAAAAGTAAGTATGTTTACCTCCATTATCTGCTATATCACTGGGTGTTTATTGATGTCAAGTGTCTATTTTGGGAATCATAAAATGTGTCTTCGTTATCCGTAGACTCTACCACTTGCTTGTCCCAGACTTTACCAAAGTTTCCTCATACATAATATATATAAAATAATTGTATTATGTTTTCATTATACTTATAAGTTATATATTATAAAGAATGCCTGTAAAGACATGAAATAAAGTAAGTACCTAGGCTATAGAATAATATATATAATGTAGATACCTAGGTACCTACCTAATTTAATTGGTATTTAGAATATAAAATGTTTTAATTAAGTACCTACCATATGTTTTGTGACTATTTGAATTTTGTATTGCTGCCATGATTTCTCTGGATCTTGTGCACTTTGTAGTTCATCACTAGTTAGGTACTCTATGATGAGCCCATTTACAATATTATACTGTACTGGTAGACAACTTATTTGTTTTGGTTTCTACCAACCAATTGGTAGAGATCATACTGTAATCTTTTGTTTCGATAAATTATACAACAACCAACTTTGTGTTCATATGATTCTGTTATTCAATATTAATATAACAAATTATAGGTAGAGATGAAATTTGTGGTTTTTCTAATTTTATTTGGTCTTAATTATCTATATAATATATATATATATATATATATAAACGACTAACGAACATCATTGTTAGGTATCGACAGAACATGAGGTCAACAGAAATTTTCCTCCCTACCTTGGTAATAGTTTTTCCCCCCAGACAAAATCATTGCGTCTTTTTTAACTGCAAATATATATGACAATGATATTTATTATTTTCATCATTAAACACTTAATTTAAAAATAATAGTTACCTAACTAATTTTTTTTTCCTATTAGTTTTCTAATCAATTTTCCTAGACCCACTATTATGCTATTAAATACAGGTAGGTAGATACCTACGTTTAAAATTGATTATTATATAATTTTTTGAAGTACCTATCTACCTACCTAAGTGTTTAATGAATAAAATAATACTCTTTAAAGCTGCATATTTAAATATCGTTTACATTTGCATTCGGCAGAATTATGTGTAAACAAACAAAACCTCACCCGCCGTCGAACGGATGAAACTCATTATTTTTATCATATTAAATAGGCAGGTACCTACATAATACTATAATACTTATTTTTGGTTTTCAATCTCTCGATTGGATGGCCGCAGCTTTTCAATCTTCTCTGTCAAAACTCAGCTCCTTTAAATCTCGATAACTTCCTATGTCCATGTCCTTCATAATCTGTGAAATGTATTCCATTCTTGGTCTTCCTCTTCCAGTTTTACCATCCACATATCCTTCAATAATTAGCTTCAGAAAACTATCATGGCGCAGTGTATGCCCTATCATATTATCGCTTCTTTAAATTATATAGTACCTACCTATTCCAAATTTGTTTTTTTTCTTTAATTCTTCCCAAAACCTTCAATTGTTACTCTGTCGCTCCATAAAATCTTGAACATCTTCCGGTAACATCACATATTTCAAAAGCTTCTAATTTTTTCTTTTCAGTTGCACTTATTGTCCAGGTCTCGCATCCGTATAGTGTTACACTCCATGCGTATCTTTTCAGAAAGTTTTTCCTTGTGTCTAGCCCAACACTGTTCGTCGTTAGTAAGTGGTTTTTGTTTTGAAATGCTCTTTTTCCTCGTGCAATCCTATTTATTATGTCTAACTTGCTTTTACCGTCGTCGGTTATTTTACTGCCAAGATAGTAGTAGCTTTGCATTTGTTCAATAGGTTGACCTTTAATATTTATATGTTTAGCCGTTTTTTATTTAATTTGCTACATGACATAACTTTGGTCTTATTTTTGTTTAATTTCATTCCGTAATTTCCTAAAATATATTCCGTTTTATCAAGTAATAATTGCAAGTATTTTTTTTTTTTTCAGTGCAAAACGCTATATCATCTACAAAGCGAAGTGCTATTATCCTTTGCCCACCTACTCTGACTTCTACTTTTATTTCATCTTTTATTTATTTTATGGCTTCTTCAATATACATATTAAACAAAATAGGGACAGAATGCATCCTTGCCTTACTCCCTTACCAATTCTTGCTATTGCCACTTCTTTTATTCCATCTAGTTAAATTTGGATCACTTGGTTATTGTATAGGTTTTATATAACTCTGCGATCATTGTAAGTTATTCTTAGTTTTTTTTTAAATATTAAACATTTTGTCCCAATTTACATTGTCAAAAGCTTTTTCAAGGTCGACAAAAGCTATTAAAATATCTTTATTTACTTGTATTTGTTTTTCTGTTAGGATTCTCAAGGATAGTATTGCTTCTCTAGTACCTATATCTTTTCTAAAACCAAATTGATCGTTCCCTAAATTTGAGTCTATTTTACTTTCTACTCTTGTCTTTATTATTCTACATAATATCTTAGAAGCGTGATATGTAAAATTTATTGTTCTGTGTTCTTCGCATTTCATTGTTCCTTTCTTCTTTGGTAACGTTACGACTAATCCGTGTTTAAAGTCGTTTACCATCACTCTTCTTTCATCTCAGCATATCTCATATAGCTTAGTCTTCATAACTTGCCCTCTATTTTTTATTAACTCTACTGATATTTCATTTACTCCACTTGCTTTATTGTCCTTCGTATATTCTACAGCTGCATCGAATTCTGACTGAAGAAAATACTCGCCTTTATCGTCTTTTTCTAAAGTTTCTTCCTTTTCTAACACGCTTTCATTTAGGTTTCCATATTGTATAATTCCTCTAAATATTCTTTCCATCGTTTTACTTTCTGTTCTGTTTCCATAAGTATTTTTCCATCTTTGCTTAACAAGGATACATTTGGTATCCTTTAAAGTATTTCATTCAAGGTGTATTGCATACCTTTATTTCTTTTATCTTTTTCTTGAAAGAATTTTCGTATTTGTGTGAATAATAGATCACTCTGTCCTCGTTTAATATATTCTCCAGCTTATGGCATAGCTCGACCAAATTTCTATAAAAGTTTATAATTTTTTGTATTGATGACTTTTTTTTTTATTTACGTGAGACATACACGTCCTTTACCCATAAATCATAAATAGTTTCTTCAGGATGATCCTTAATAACCTAATAACCATAAAAAAAATAAGGTCATCAATATAAAGATTACACATTTTTTTAGGAATTTAAGAGGGAGCATGGCCTCCTGGTCACCCTAAAGCTACCACTGGTTTCGTCTACGAATCTATACCGAGAATAATAATAATAAATAATCTGGGTTGTACGCTTGTACCACTATTGGACTGTAAATGTATGGGTAGAAATTTATTATAACTTACCGATAAATGTGCCATTCATGTTATCCGTTAGGTACGATAAAATATTTTTCTTAAATTCATCCACTTTTATTATTGACGATTAAATATATAAAACACAAGTCACAAATTTATGTATATAAAACAAAACATTAAAGAAAAAAATAATAAATGAACAAATGACGTGCTACCAAGAGCATACATATCTACTACATATATAATATTGTAGTATATACACAAAATAACTGTTTGAGCATTTTTGCTGAGTTATAATTATTATTAAATTAATAATACTAGTATTTTCATGTCAATAATAATATTTATTGATTTAAAAATGCACACATGAAAATGATAAAATGTATTATAGCTAATAATAATAAATGAATTTTCATAAGCCATTGAAAAATGTAAAATATTGTCTTTTTAAGTATAAACTATTATAGATCTAGATCTCTATCTACATTAGTTCACTTGCATCTATCAGAGCATTTTATTTATTTTATTAATATATTAAAATGAGTAATTTTTTAATTACTAAGGTAACATTTTCGATGAATTTAATTATTTAAAATTTTTTTAAAACCATGAGTGTCCGAATTGTTGTCAGTCGTAAAACTACTTTTCGTTAAATTTGATTTGTAGGTTTCGTTCCACTGCTAAATTTATAAGTTTCGCCCGCAGTTGTCGGAAAAATTGCATATACATAACCCCATAAAAATGATGAGTTTGCAAGAAGTGGGAAACAAGTACCTCGATCCCGTCTAAACCATCAAACACTTCTTACTACTTACACAAATTGTTAACACGTGTTATACACTTATACTTCTATAGCTATACAGTATATATATTTTGTAAAACAACAATTATTCGAATGAAAACCGAAAACATAAATTAAAACAGATAATATCTTTTCAATGTAAACTTATAAAGTATAATAAACTCTATGTTAAGATGTATAATTTTATTATAGTTGTTTGACCACAAAAATTGTGTGCGAGGAATACCAGTTGACAGTTTTATTACCAACTATGTAAAATAAAACTTTATTGATGTTATTTACAGATAATTATTATCAGGGCCATATTTAGAAAATTGTTGCTTCTTAAGGACTAACAATTGTTGATGCTTCCTAAATAAAATTTGATGACTCGTCGATGAACCAAAAAACATTTCATCAATTTTTTAAAGTAGTTTCTAAAAATTTCAAATATATTATAAAGTAGTTGAAACACCTTCTTTTAAATAATGCCTCCCTCCCTTTAGATTGCCACTCTTGTGCAATGGCCTGATAGAGCAATTCCCTAAATACGACATACCTTATTATAATAATAATGTTTTACTAGATAATTTAAAGTAACTAATGCTAATAGATGATTCTTTGACAGTGTTAAATAACTTTGATGCTTGTAATTTGTATATTAAATTATTACCTACTATTAGTACTATTAATATAATGTGCTTTCGATTTCTTAAAATGAATTTGAATTTTATGGTCAAGGTGAAATAGAAGTCGGTTTTAGACCTAAAAATAAATGAAATGTAAGGATGTTAAAATATAACTGAGAAAATTACTAATAAATTTTCTGCTAAAAATACAATTTGACTTGTTTGTATTATAATAATAAATAATAGTTTTAATTAAAACTTTTTATTAAAAATTATTAACTTTAATGATTCCTAAATTTTTCCATTTTATTTAAGGACAACTCGCGCTCGATTTTTATAGGATTTTATAAACAATTTTATGGGAATTTTATAAATAATACAAATCTTAGAATTTAAAAATATTTAATTACATTTAAATGTAAATTATAAGAGGTCCTATAATAGTATAATTTGTTGATATATTTTGTCATTTCTTTATGTATTTATACCTTTAATAAAAATATTACTTTTACATTTCTCAATTATATTAACTTGCAAATAGCATAGAAAGATCAAATAAAATATAAATTGTAAATAACATTTATATTCTAGTCCTCTACATAGCAATTTTTCGACATATTATGCAAATAAGTTTTATGAGTTGTTAAAAAATGATTTTATTTTAATAACAATAAACTTAAAAAAAAAACGAATATATCGAAAAACCGCTACGTAGAGCACTAGATAATGTTGTTATCTGTGTTTTGTTTTTATATCGTATTTCTAAGTTATTTCTAAGTTATTTATAAGTATGTATTTATAAGTTGATAAAATGAGAAATACTATAATGACAATTCATTATTAAAAATGTGTAGCTTCGTCGTCTTTTTAAATAGTCAACTACACCAAATTATTCGATAAGTAGATGTACAACGTACAAGATCAGTAAAAAATATTATTCATAAGCTTTTCACATTAAAAAGATACTCGTTATATGCACAATATGATTTACAACGTTTTACAATAGTTTTACAAAGAAACAAGTAAACAACTGACTTGAACGTTAAAAATTAAAGCCATCACATATGCTTTAAATAACATATAATTTGTTGTTATGTGGATTATATTATATATTAAATAGGTACATAATTTATTGTATAAATAAATTGTATTTGGATGTTTGTAAATAATATATTGCCAATATTTTACTCTTGAAAGCATACCCGTATAACCACTCGGACTCGTCGTATTGATATATGACTATATAGGTACTTGTAAGCAATTTCAAAATTGCCTATAGGTATAAATAAAACTTTAAGAGTATCTACCTATGCTATGACTGAATTTGCTGTCTCCGTATCAATACTGTAATCAACTCACAATAAAGTAAATTTACGTTCGGAATTTCTAATATTAGAGTAAATTGAATTATTACCAAATTTATCGAGAACATTATCTATATGCTATAATATCGTCACATTTGAGAAATAAATGAGAAATTTTAATTTTAAAGAGAATTGTGATATTTATTTAAATTATTGGAATTTAAAAATTGTTATATCTCTTTACAAAATTAAAATAACGTGGGTCAATTTCAGTACTATCACAAACACAAACGACTCAAAAGGCATAGACGTAATTTCGTTATATTTCAGCTGGTGCAATATGAATTAGTAGCGATGATGACTATAGGTACTATTTCTACAAACCCAATCGTTTCGCTCACCGGTTCCTTTTATGTTCTTTACAAACATATTAGTAAATTATACTTGTGTCTTAGAATATACAGTATTTGTTTGATTTAGAAGGTGATACATTTAAGTCAAAGTTATAAACGTAGGGAGTACCGGAAGGGCTGAAGATACATTTCGGGAATCTTTTTTTAATCCTTTCAAAAGTGATGCGTACAACTTGTTTTTTGTATCTAATAGCAAGTGACAACCTCTATTTTTACATAGGATTTAAATAAATTAACTTTTTAAAACTAATTTTTATTTATGAACCACTATTCTAAATTATAAATTTATCAAGTTTTAGCTGCCTCAGTTGTTTCAATTTTTTTTTTATTGAAGGCAGCAAGTAGGGGATGGAAGCACTTTACTTGTTGGGTAAGGCACAGCTAGGTACCTATGGTGGATAATATTAAATTTGAAAGAAATGATAAATCATTAACATCATCATACATTATCATATATATTATTTTATTAATACCTATATATAGTAATCATATAAACTTAAATTTGTAATTTTTATATTTATAAAAAATATATATTTATTATTTATCTAATAGGTAGTTATTTACTTCAGGTATAAAATAATTACTGGAAAAATAGGTTCATTAATGATTTACAATAATATGGTGAGTCGGATGTTATTATAGGTACCTATACCTGCTAAATATAAGTATTTCGATAGTATGTTACGAAAATATGACAGAGTTATACATTTTAAAATGATTAAAATCTTAGGGGGTGTAAAATAATATATCTTATACATCCCCCATATAATCCCTATACATAAACCATAAATATCTTCCTGATGAATGGTGATATATAATGAATACAGTCATAATGAACTTTTAGATTTTTTTTTATCGATTTTAATTTTTAATTATTTTTCAATATTAAAATAATTTTTCTGTGTAATAAATATAAACATATAAATACCTATAAATAAATAACTTTTATAATACATTTTTGTGGCACATTTACTTTGGTTACTCACATTAAATATATAAACAGTCAGGGCCGCGGAGAGAAAATCCGGGCCCGGAGGCGGGTCCTTAATACTTTTTGGGAACATAATTTACACGAATGATCTTTTTTTTTGCCAATTCCGAATAACACTAAAACCAGAATCATGCTCTCCTCAAAATCCTAAAATTGCTTAAAATGTTTAAAAAGGCAGAAGATGAGTAAAAAAAAAAGTCATTCGTAGAAATGTTTTTTGCATTTGTTTTACATGACGAGACTTTTCTTGAAATCCACCCTCTCCTATAATCTTCGTTCTCGTGGGAATCACACCGACCCCTCTTTAGACAGGTCTGTACATGGTACATAATTATCATGCTTATATATATATATATATATATATTATATATACATAGGTGTATACATATAATATATATATTATAAAAATAAAAATATATAATATATACACTTATGTATAAGAATGTGCCGAGAGTATTCAAAAAAATATTATAAGTAACAACTAGTTTCGACCGTAAGTTATCATCAGGTTACAAATTAATAATAAAAAAACAAAAAAGGAATACAAAAAAATATGAAAATTAATAAACATATAAAATATAGGTACCTAATACAGTAAAATACTAAAACATAATATAGTTTTTATAATATTTTAATTTTTAAGTATTCAAATCGATTTTAAAGATAATGATATTTACCAATACATACTAGACAGCGATAAGTAGGTATATAATTTTTTAACAATTATTTTAATATATCTATGTTACTAGTTATCGCTTAATATTTTTTTTCTTATTATTAGTATATTCTATGAATCATGTTTATTAATTTTCATATTTTTTGGTATTCCTTTTTTGTTTTTTATTATTCATTTGTAACCTGATGATGTCTTACGGTCGAAACTAGTTGTTACTTATAATATTTTTTTGAATACTCTCGGCACATAGTATTACATATTTTTATATATTATATATATATGTTGTTATTTTTTATAGGTAATATATATTTATTTTTATTGTTATAAGAGTATTACATTTTTTGAATTCTTTAATTTTTAATTTTATATTTATAAGTTGAATTAGGAAGGTCTACTATAAAACTGGTCTATATAATAATTATACAGGTATAAATGCTTCGTATTATTTAAATGTTTGTGATTTGTATATTATAACTACTACAATATATTATGAAAATGATGTATTTTTTTAAAGTCATATATTATATCTAAGGTTTATTATGTTTATATAATATTTTTCAGTGTGTTATGCATAATAATTTGAACATTTTCCAGTTCATATAATATAGATAAAACACATACGTAATCAAAATATGTCTATATAGTATATATATATTATTTATTATATATCGAATTATTCAAATGGATACCTATACCTTGTTAATCTTCGTGATTGGATATGACAACAACTATACCTACTACTGTCAAGTTGTATTTAATACAACTTGTCATGTTTCTCAAGTAGAAAAGATTGGATTAAATTCTTTAAAAAATTAGATGCATGGACGCCTACATACTTAGCATAAATTAAATTAAATTATATGTAACGACATCTATATATACGTATATATATATATTATGTACACTTAAATACAGGGTGTATCATCAATCTCAGCGATTTGAAACTTCATGGTATGATTTTAAAGTTGAAACAGTTAATTTTTTCTTTTTTAAATAAATCGATTTATCTTTTAAAGATTTTGATATTTTGTACAATAATCGATATAGATGTATATATATATAAGTCATTGAATCTCAAACGCAATTTTGATCGTAGATTGGTATATTATTATTTTTTAATTTATAACCAACTACGACAATATAGTAAATATACGTTCGGAATTCTTATTATAATTTTTTAATTCGAATATTAGAGTATATTTACCTATTATAAACTTTATAGACGAGATTATCTATGCTATGGCGTTATCTATTTTGCGATATTGTTTAAATAGATATCTATTTAAACTATTGGGATTTAAGAATAGTAAAGTACCTATATCTCTTTAAAAAATAAAAATTTCGGGAAAAGATGAAGTTACCACATAGATAATGATCTTGCTTATAAATTTGATAATAGACAAGTTTACTCTAATAATATATTTGAAAATTTCATAATAAAAATTCTAAATGTAAATTTTCTATGTCGTAAGTTGGTCAGTTGGACAAAGAAAGCAAAATGCAGGTGTAGCGTTCTCTTAACAGGTGATTTTTTGTTCTATAAAACATGTTCACTAAGATTGAAAATAATTTTGATCAAAGCACTAAGATTGCAAATAATGTTGATCAAAGCCAAATCATCTATTATCAAAATTAAAGAGAACAAAATTTTCGAGTGCACCTCGGAGCTTTTCGAAAAAATAATTTCCAAAATAATTGCAATTGTTTAAATATGCTAAAAAAGGTTGTTCACTTGTAAGCAATATATTGCACGTTATATATTTGGAATAATGATAAAAAACTATGAGGCGTACTCGGAATATCTTTTTCTTTAACTTTAATAATAGGTATTATGACTCTAAAATCAATCTGGAATTATTTATTTGCAATCTAATTAAACATATTTTTCAACAAATATCTTGATTACACAACAATAAAATATGGTATTAGCACAGGACTATTTTTAAATTACTTTTAAAATATATTGAAATATTTATAAATAACTAGACTTTAATCTTTCTTGATATTTCATAAAAATTGCCTACATAGATCCGAAAAGTTGTTTCTAAAAAAAAATTCCAGCTATTAAGGGTAAAAACAGTGGTGTAATATTTAAACATATAGTTATATTTAATTATTTAAAAAAAATAAAATAAAAAATCATGATTATTTATTATTAGGTCATGGAAGATGATAATTTTTAAATTTTTTTAGAATATCTAAAACGATGATTATTAACTAAATATTTTAGAAGAAAAAGAGCAAATATGGTATAGAAATTCATACATTTGTCAATAATGCCCTAAAAATGACTAAATAATGAAAAATAATAATCTAAACTCTAAAGAATATTTAAAAATAGAAAAAAACAACTATCAACATGAATGCAGCAGAAAAACTACTTTAAATTAAAAATAATAAATAATAAAAATGTTAATCAACACAAACAAAAAAGCTGCCCAGATACAGATGGTGGAATTTGGCCTATCTTCGATCCTCAGACAGAATTGTGCATGTTAAAAATAATCAAAAATAATCATAAAGAGTCATCCAGATACATATAATGTATGCGGTGACAGTTTTTTAAAGCTTAAGTCTAAAAAGAAAATACCGAAAACAATGGATAATTATTTGGTAAAAATAAAAAAAAATTACTACCCGACTTCGCTCAGAAGTATTTTTACTTTTTAGGTTTCTAAATTCTAAACATAATTTTAGATAACTTATATCCTTGTTGTGTCTATCCGTCTGTACATCGTTACGAGGACCATTATTGATTTAGTTACTAAAGAGATAGATTAATCGTTTTGTTTCATAATAAAATTCGTTTAGAAACCGGGAATTTAGCACGCTTGCAAAGTGGGCTTTCCTTACTTGTTTTTATATAACCTATGTGTATACACATACCTAAGTGGCTTAATAGGAATTCTCAATTGGGGAGGGGATAAATATATTTATTTTAAAAGTGAGCGATTGGCATAGCCATATGACCTCGAATCTTACAATTCACACAAATAAATCCCAAAATTGGAAAAATCCATTTTTAAATAATTTTATCGCGGAAATATAGTAATAAAATAAGTAGTTGGTAAAAATTCAAGTCAATAACAAAACAAAATAATTCCTGTCCTAAATCCTAAAATGACTACTTTTATGTAATGAATACCTCAAAATCTATAAATGTTTTAAATAGCGTAAAATTTTTTGGAATTTTTTGTATTAGTACAGTACAACATTACATATTTGTTGAAAATGTCAAGACTCTTGGTCAATTATTTTTAAAATTACAGAGAAGTAGGTAACCCCATAATCGTTTTTGACGAAATCACGTATTTATGTAGTTTTCCATATAGTTTTTTCTGACGCATTAAACATAAAACAACTATTATTAAAAATTGACTTCTTAAATTGCTTCTTTAAAATACCAACTAGACACAAACTGCTTTCGGAAAATGTGTAATGTAGTAATAGTCTAAGCACTTCTTCTAGTAGATATTTTTATTAAACATAAAAAAAAACACATCATTGTAAAACCAATACATTCCTCGCTCCGCTCATAATCTAATAAATCAGTCTACCATTTAACACTAACTCAACAATATAAAATAAAACATTTTTAAAATTATTAAACACTTTATTTATAATTTAAAATATTATAAACATTTTTTTGAAAAATTCTAAACGTTTAACGGTCTTACCAGCTGTTACGAAAGGAAAATCATAAAGAAAAAATAATTAGCAAGTAGCAAAATGGATGTCAAAATACACATTGATTATTTTTATAACCATATATATTATTCTCATAACTGTAAATGCTTAGGCTAAATTCAACCATGCATTAACTGTACCTAAGTTATGTTTATCTCACAATTTCCCCAGTAGTTTGAGAAAAAAATAGTTGGTATATTTACTATTAAGTATATTTATTGCTTCGAATCTATATCCATGGTTATTATGAAAAGAAAATACAATTGATAGTAAATATTTTTTACAATAACTATAACTAATATAATTAGATACAAAATTGTAAAAAAAAAAAAAAAGACTATCAAGGGGAGATCTCCCCGTCCCCCGTATGTACGCTATACCCACACAACTGCGGTGTATATATATTATTTCGGGCAGAAGAAGTCGAGTAGAAGTTTTGGAATAAAGTGCTAGTATATTTGGTACTTTAATTATGTAATTTTTCGATTTTCCCGATAGTTTTGTGTAAGTTTCTCAAGCGAATATATTTAATTTATAAACTCCGGTAGTGGCGTCATTTCAGGTTTTACTAGGCGGGGGCAAAATTGACCGGCCCCTTTACAAATAATAAATATTTAAAAACGTTAATAAGCAAAAAAAAGAAAAAAAAGTCTTCACATTCTTCGCGATGTAGGTGATAGACTTTAAAAATCAATCGGGCCCACAAAAATTAGTCGGCCCCGCATAAACCTTAGGGTGGGGCAAATGCCCAAATCCCCCCCCCCCCAAATGACGCCACTGAACTCCGGTTTCATGTATTTATGTAGTAATGTGCGTATTACACGTTATTTTAATAAATATTGATAAATACATATATGGGTAGGCACTCATATAAATGTGTCCTATATAGGTATTTCGGAGACTAAAAACAAATGGTTATAGTCCCCGTGGAAAAAATCACAGTGGTTGACACGGTCGTATCCCGACGTTCCATTTTGCCGACGATTTGATCCCATTTCGCCGACGTTCCATATAATTGTATATCGGCGTTGTGTCCGTATGTCTGTCCACTTCTTTTGGGGGGGG
>JAIPRL010000309.1:57887-74011 GCA_025469235.1 Pemphigus obesinymphae | reverse complement strand
AATTTTCTATCGGAATCTAAAAATTCGGCGAAATGGAACGAGGCAAAAAAAAAAAAAAAAAAAAAAAAAAAAAACAAAATACGTCGTCGGCGAAATGGAACGTCGGCGTTCGGGAACGGACCGGTCAACACTGTTGCATGTTGGACCAATATCTGTCACGTACAATATATATATATATATATTATGTACCCATTATTGTATACATTATAATACGTATTGGTACCTATACATTATAATATCGTACACATCATCTGGACAACTTTTGATCGTTTGCACACGGAAAAAGAAAAAAAAAAAAACAATAAGGTCAAATTCATCGTAGAACAATAGGATCGCGTACGTCTATATATGCTTAATAACGGCTAAATATATATAATATATATATTATATATATAATATATATGATAATTTTTAATATCGTATGCATTAAAAAAACATCCTGTATCCTGCACATATAGTATCCACCATAGCTATACTTATACGTACACTCGTGACAAGTGTTCGTACACTCGATGCGTTCGAGCGATTAATATTTAAAAAGAAAATAAATAAATATAAAATAAAATGAAATTAAAACGAGTTTTTCAACCTTTGACCAGCTCCGGGGTGAGTGTTGGCGCGGACTGTGCCGACGAACAGTTCCATCGTTTGTTTTGCAACACCGTCTGACAGGCGACCACGGCCAGTGCGGCGGCCCGGGAGACGTGCTGCATGACCGGACGCCAAGACTTACAAATGCGCGCTTGACGCGGGTCCAATCCGTACGTTTTGCGTAACGTTCGGCAAACGCCCACGTCGTCCCAGTCCACTTTGCCAGCTGTTTTCTGCATGCCCCTGCGAAAAAAAAAAAAAAATAATAATAAAATATTCATATTACAGTGTATTTTCCTATGCACATTTAATTATATTTAATAGCCACAGCACTATATATACACATTAAACGAGTAAAAAAAAAAAAAAAAAAAAAAAGAACTAAATATAAAAGTAAATTAAATATACATATATGTTTAATGTTACCTATTACATTTTACATTTTTTTTTTTTTTTTTTGTAGAATCCAGTAACTCGTTGAAATAAAATGAATTACGAATATTTTGTAGAAATTGAGTTTTTATATATTTGATGTAAACATACATCATTATCATTATTCTTTATAGATATTAACAATCTTACCATGGCAAATTTTTACAAAAAAAAAAAAAACTACTTTTTGCTCAGTTAGATCGAATTATCAAAAATGTATATAAAAAAATTATAATGATTGCTTACACAAAATACGAGAATTTTAACTGTACCGTAGAGTGGAATTTTTCCAATAAGTATGTACCTATATGGCTATATTTAAACATCTATAATTATTATAGTGATCAAAATACGTGAAATTTAAAATTTTTCACAACATATCGGCAAAAGGTTTCAGGGTTGTTATGTTCAAAACAATAAAAAAAAAATACCGATTTTCAATAATACACAATAATGATGAATATACAACATCTTTAAAATGTTTAAAAATCCAGTAATTTCACATGAAAAAAAAATTTAACTATATATATACCTATAGTGTATATTATAGTTGGTACAATATTGATTGAATCAACAATTTATACATTTAATCTAACAAAATAATTCAGTTATGAGTACTTGAAATATATTATTAATCTATTATTGTTGCTTAATCTCCCGCTTAAGAGGACGCCACCCCCCGAAAAGTAGTCTATAAAACCATAGTTTCGTGTACAGATAAATATTTTTTATATCAATAAAAATCTGACAACATTTACTAAATTTTGACTAAGCCATTTTTGTTTGATGTTAATATTGTATTTTTCTTATAAGCAATTGAAAATTGTAAAATTTTGAATTTTTTAAGGATTAACCATTAGAGATGTAAAACACTTAAAACAAAAAAAAATTCTCTGTCAAAAATTAAAAAAAGTTTTCTTCTTTTATGTCAATACTAATGATCATTTTGGAAACCATACAACTAGAAGCAAAATCCCAATTCAATATACTCAGTAAAGTATTAAAGAAATTTCTTAGATTCATATTTATACTTGACGCCGTGAAGCAAAACAAAACTTTGATAGTCATTTGAGTAGATTAAACCTTAAAAAAGGAAATTTTTCCTGATCTTTTGTAAATCACGAGAATAATTTTGAGTTTTTACACACAGTCTTTGGAAGAAATCTTTATATGGAATCATGTAAAGTATTTAAAAGTGCAGTAGAAAAAGAGTTATGAGTATTTCATTGATTATCTACTGTGGCTCTTTTTTAAACGATTGTTGAATGAAAATACTTACCCTGATTTATTATAATTAAGTTCTATTTGTTCAATATTAGAATAATTATAAACTTATATTATGTTTAATTTTGCTAAATTGTTCGGGTCCGTTTTTCTATGTGGTATTCAACCTAAGATGAATTATATTTTTATAGAGGAGTAGCATGGATTCTGATCTTTTCAGTCCTCTATCATTTGGAACTTTATCTTAAATGATTATGTATATAAGGCATTTGATTATCGTGCTCAGGTAAATGTAATTTACATTGATTTCTCCATGACTTTTGATCGTGTACATCATTCCCCTCTTTTAAATTTTAATGCATTTTCTGATTTTGGTGAGCCTTTTTTTTATCAATTTTATTCATACCTTTCAGTGAAAAAATAATAGGTGAAGAATCATGGTGTCAAATGGATCATATGTACTCTTTGCATTTCCCCAATGAGGATATCTCTCTTCTTTTATTTTTACTATCTTTATCAATAGTGTCAAGTCTCGTCTATATAAAAGTTAAAATTTCATTTTCATTGTGATGAAACTATTTTTGGTCATAAATTCTCTATCTGATTGTATCTCTCTCCAAAATTATCTTAATTCATTAGTTTCTTGGGCTATCCTTAAATATATAAATATTATATAGGGTCTATGACATTTGGACATATGACAGTTTTAGAGTGGGGCTTTTGTAGGTAGTACCATTTTAGTACGAATAAAAATAAAAATTATACTTATATAAATATTTATAAAAATTATTAAAAAAAAAAGTTTTAAAAATATTTTGTCTACAACTTTATCTTTAATGATTATACAATCTAATTTTAAAAAATATATAAAATTTAAAAATTCATAAATATTTAAAATTATTTATTGTATATTATGATTATTTACATTAAAAAAATATTGAAAAAAAAAAACCTAGAATAACCTTTGTAGCTAATATGATAACGAAGGACATTTTACGTACAATTTATGCATAATAGCTATAATAGCACAATTAAGGTGTATACACAAATTTAATTTTCCCTTATTTTTTCTGTGCTAATTTGACTAGATTGAATGAGAAAGAAGAAAAAAATAATATACCTGTAATCTTCATTTACTATCGAGAATAATAATTTACAATAATTTTATATACTACTCTACTCTAAAATGATTCTACGTCAAAAAGTCTTACGCCAATACGGTCATACGACCAAATGCCTCAATCGTTGGCCGAAATCCGGGGGGGGGGGTATTGAGGGGGATTATCCCCCCTAAAAGTTTGATAAATCTTCTCAAAAATGATTTGAGAAATTATTAATTATTATATTGAAATGTATTTATATGGATACTTTTACTAAGAGACGTAAGAACATTTCGTTTAGTAAAAAAAAATTTTTTTGGTTTTCACATATTTGGTCACCTTATCTCCTCGGGTAGAACTTGTGCATTATAATTTAGTGTTGGGACCAAATAGGTGTCCAAATAGTGCCATGTTTAAAATTGGACGTAATTTGGACCAACTTCACAAACCTGTATATCTGGGTGTTTTTTTTATGTATAATTTTTCAAGCATTTGTGATAATATTATACTAAAATAAATTATTACTCCCTATAATTAAGATGATGTCAGCGCAGCCATTTTTAAGGGGTTCTATATAGGAAGTTATTTGAAAATTTTAAGAAAAATGAATAATAATTGGTCCCATTAATATATAATTTTTTATTGTGTTTGTTATTTTATGAATTTATACAATTTTATTGAAAATATTATTTTTGTATTTCTCATTTGTAACAACTTAAAAACATCGTAAAAAGATGAAATGAAAAATAAATTATAAAAAATAAAATATCTAACGTAGTCGTTTTGTAATATATGCATTTAATCACGTTTAATGAATTGTTAAAAACTAATTTGATTTTTTTAAATGAATATAATGCTTAAAAAAATTGAAATATGGAAAAAAAGCTACATAAGGCTCTAGATAATATTGTTATCATATATATTATATAGTATGAGTTATGACTAAATGATTTATTAATAAAACTATATTTTTAATGTTATGTCTCCCTATATAAAACCTATTATTAATATATAGGTCTAATGAAGAATAAACGGGTAGCTGAAATATATTATATTATATAAGTACCTACCTTACAAAAAGTCACAGTGTTATGTTATTTTTTTAGATTTAGATAAGTTTCAAATAGTTAATGATTTTTTTCTAATCTATAATTTATTTATTTTTTATCTTAATACGCGTTATGATTTGATTTATTAGTTATTTTCATTACAAGTCTATCGTCAATGATGATGTATGATAAACGAGTATGTAATACTAAATTATATATTATACATCAATACCTATAATAAAGTTGGAAAACGTTAATATCGAGCGAAGTGGAAAATTTTTTTTAGTTGGTATTGTCTTAACCCCCCCGCCCCCACCCAATAATTCAACCCGATTTCGCCGCCAATGGTCTCATTTAATTACGATGCTATCAAAAAGCATGAAACTCCGGATGGCTAATATACCTTATAAATATAAAATAATATAAATCGGTCGACTGATTTTATCGACATAATCTATTAATTGTATAATATTGATATGAGATAATTTATTATATAATACTAGCAAATGTGACGATAGCTGCAATATAAAGTATAAACAGTTACAAATAGTATTTATAATTACTAATTAGTATTACTATTAGTATTTACAATTAGTATTTAATTTGTTATCATTTTATTTTCATTTACAAATTTAATAGAAAATCATATATCATATACATAATAAAATATGTGATAGGTAAGATTTTTTTAAATTTGGGATTCACATTGCTTGAGTAGGACCAAATTGTCCGATATTCCACATAACCTGTAACATAACCACCACTAGTATCCTACGTCTATTGATGATTTACCTACTGGACATTTAGGTTTCTAATTTCTTTAGGTACCTACATAAGTATTAGTTTCTATTCATAAGTAGGTATATTAAGGTTCTATACATAAATATTAGATACTTTATATCCCTGTTGTGTCCATTTGTCCTTTCAATTTATTGTCATACTAGTGGAGATAGGTATAAACCGATAAATCGAATACGCTCGAAGAATGTGTTTTTCCTGACATCCATCCATCTGACCTTACAATTTTATTCGTGTCCATGGTTACTAATATCAATATTTACAATTTTTATTTGTTATAATAAATTTTGTGTAAAATATACTACGATTACATTTCGATATAGAAAATATTTAATAATATTAAATAACAAAAAAAAAAAAACAGGTTTTAAAGATACCTAATGATATTTATCACTACATATTACTAGACATGAACTAAGATATCTACCACACCCCGGACACTCTTTGAAATTCACATTGTTATAGTACCTCACGATTGTAAAGAATAGGTTAGTCGTCGATAGTTGTTTTATATGATACGGCCGGGATCAGAATTCGATGCATGGGTGGTAGTTCTATAGTAATCACCACTATGTGAGCGCTGCTAGCTCTACAATTAGTTTGATTAACTACCACGAAGTTAGCTCTACTAGCACTCACAGTTCTTAATATTATCACGATTAACAAGTCAAAACATAAACACATCACACATGCACGATAGTCACCAAAATAATTTTTATTTTTCAAAAAATTAAAAATATTAGTTTTTATATTGTGGCATTGTGGATTACCCACTTTTTTTTTGTTTATATATCTCTGGTAACAACTTGCATTTCAATATGTCTCCAAAGTGCTGTGTAATGTAATATGTACGTCTTACAATGAAAAAATGAGTTTTCTTTCAATTTCCCAAAAATCAAATTTTAAAAGAAAAATGGATAAAAGCAATTTCTTGTTTCAATTTTGTTTTTAAGCCGAAGACGTTAATTTACGAAAAACATTTTAGTCAAGAGCAGATAGTAAACACTTGGGAGTCTGGTTCTGGTGGTTCAATAGTTGTAATATGCATTATAGTTTATAATATTACGTACTGTGTGTTTGTGTGACATATTTCAATGCAATTTTAACATAAATAGTACGACTAATACTAAAGTACTTGCAATTTTTGAATCAATAAATGCTTCTCGGCATATTTTACTTAAATAATAAATTATGCTCAAAAATAAATCCATATAATAACAATTCCGCTTTTTAATTTAATTTTTAAGTTTATTTGTGACCGTCTGATTTTCTCTATTTATTTCGGAAGTATATTTTATTTTATCGTCTATGACTATAATATTCCATAGTAATTAGTAGGTAATGAGTAATGAATTTAAGTAAATGGAATATAATACAAATGTAGATAATATTTATTAATATATTAATTTAATACTTCATTTATTGTCATTTTATTGAATACTCGGATTTTATAAATATTGAAAATATAAATATAAATAACATAAAATATGAATTGTCAATGCATAAATCTATTCAAAATTTTCATATTGAATATTCAATATTCATATCAATTTTTCAACCGTGCCATTTATAATCGCAGAACGTGTAGTTCGATTTACGACCACTAGGTGAGCGCCACTAGGTCTACACAAATCGTGCAAAAAACACGACCAAACCTGATCCCGTATTATCTTCCCGATGACTAACCTGTTCTTTACAATCGTGTAGCACCTATACTTATCACGGAGAAACGTGACGGCCATATTGCCATTTAGCAATAAGTGTGACCACATACTCAATGTTGTATATTGTTCCATCTAAGCCTCCCCCTCCCCCAAAAAAAAAGCATGTCATCGACGCGCTTTCGCCGTCATGTGCTCTCTCTCGTTCCGCAACCGTTATCATAATGTATTACGTAACTGATAACGATAGTTAACGTTACGTTATAGTTAACGATAGTTGTACACTACTTGCGTCCCATTGATAATATTAATTGATAAGCGATAATCTATTTGCGTCCCTGAAATTGGGACGCATTTCGGTCATGATAAGAGAAAATAATATATGAACCTAATATATACACGGACCTATATATTATTTGAAAAATGCGTTTATAGCAATAATAAGTCCACGAAGAATGACCATTATTTGTTAATAAATCATTTGAAAAGGAAAATAATACAGCTACAAATTTTTAGACACCTAATACTCAATACAACAATATTATATAACGTAATTTTAAAATAACCAAACAAGTTTTTATACATTTTAAAGGTACCTATAGACATTGATTAATTATCGCTGTGAAATTATGAACAATGAATAAAAATGTAAATGTGATTTAAAACAAAAAAATGAAAAACTAACTTATTATTATACAGTTATTAATTTTCTATTAAATTGTAATGTTTATTACCTATATTATATGTATTATATGCATATTAAATGTGAATCAAATAAATCGTAAAAGGAAAACGTATACTTATTCTGTTATTCATAGTCGAATGGATAGCTAGATCATTTCAGATCAGGGAATAGGTACGGACGCAAGTAGGTTATACATTTTAATTGCTATAGTATCTATAGCCGTGGTATCTACATTCTTGTTACTAGACAATATAGATAATACTGTGTATTATCCATGTTAAACAATGATAAATGATTTTTTAACAGTTTTTTTAATATATCTATGTTACTAGTCATCGTTTATTTGTTTCTTATTATTTATAATAAATTCTATGTAGTTATTTAGTCTATTCATTTTTATATTTTTTTATATCATTTTTTGTTTTTAAACTCTAAGATTTCTAAGCATAACGATGAATAAGTATACTGATTGGTTTACAATGGGTTTTATTTTTTATTTTTTCATGTCTGTATATATTTATATTATTTACATTTTTTTGTGTAGAAGGAGTAAAGTAAGAGTTTTCTATTATAGAGGTTTTTGATAGATTTTTAAATTCGTTCTAGTAGTTGGTATAATACTTTTACGAATACCCTAGGCACATTCTAATTTTTTATAATAAACATACCTTTAATTGTATATATTGTTATTTTTATAAAATTAACATTAAAAAATTACATCGTTTCGATTAAAATATAATCGTATTTAATCCAATATTCATATATATAGTTTTTCTTCCACAAACTTAAATGTGTAAAATTGTATTAACATTTTAGGGTGGGCTGTGAGCGGTCGCACACCCTTGCTCCTTCCTCCGCCGCATAATGCTGTCCCCGTTACATAGAAACGTCATGATATCATGACTATCAGTGTTGGGGAAGTTCCTTTTAAAAAGAAATTAGTTTAGTTCCTCGTTCCTTTTATAAAAAAAGGAACTCGTTCCAATTTCTCGTTCCTTCATTTTTTTTTCTTAATTGTACAAAATTATAATTTATTTTTACAATTAAAAAAAAATAAATATCAAAAAATATTTAGATATTAAGTTATTTTTTATTTTGATTATTATTATAATTTTATTTATTAAGCACATATATAAATAACAATGTGGCAAATATCACACGCTAAACACATTCATAGATAAGGAATATATAAGAATATATTATATATGAATACATTAAACCGTTTTTCGTAACCTCTAAGTCCACACACATTATTTTATTTCGTGGTTGTTATCTATCTCAAACCTAGAATATTCTGTGATAAAAATAATCATTTAATCGTTTTCAAATTTCAACTAATATACAGTGATGCCAACACTTAACACTAAATAATTTCTAAAAATTAAAAACATTTAAAATATTATATTATACTCGTGTCTATCGTATGTAATAATTAATAATGTGTGTTTAATATTACATGTGTAATAAATCCTATTTTCACATAATAGAAGGAACGAGAAAATTCCGTTCACGTTCCTCATCAATAGGAAATTTTCCTCGTTCCTTTATTTCAAAAACAACGCGTTCCAGTTTCGTTCCCATAAAAAATAATTCGTTCCAGGAACTATAGTTGCAATTGGAATGCGTTTCTTTCCAACACTGTGTCATGTTTAGTGGATAAATATCTATTGGTATTTTTTATTTTTTTTTAATCGTATATAGTATATTAGATATATTATATAGTCGTTTATTACGCGTGTAGGAACCTACGCTTAAATATTAAATTCTCTGAATTGACCGATTTATCTTAAGATATTATTATATGATCAGATTAAAAAAAAAAACACTACCTTTATTATAATCTTATATGGCCCTATACGAAAATGAATTTCAAAACTTCCGTTTTCTAAATAATATTCACGCCTACCTAAGATATACGGCTATATCTTTATTATATATTATGTACCTACCTATATAATATATATACATAAGGTATCTACACTTATTACTATAAGTGCTGATGTACTTTCGTACGATCATCGATCATATTTTTATTGACATATACTGCTATATATATATATATATAAACACTATATACATGTACCTGTTACCTGTCCGAATATATCGATACGATCAAAATAAATAAATTATATTATGATATTATGATATAATAGGTATATATATTATAGGATATAATTAATATTATAATATAGGTACCTACGTGGAAATCGGTAGGTGTTTCAGTATAGTTCTACATGCCCTCACGCTTTATACCATTCTATCGAACAAAAACAAAAAATATATTATTATATGACGTAGTAAATCGGAAATCATAAAAAAACACACTTTGTCTTAGTGTTATTAATTCATTACCTATTATATAATATTGACTTTGTATAAATAGACACGACTAAGATAAACGTGCAATCAGTTCTAAAAAATTTACAACTTTTTACATCGAAAACTCTCAAATGTGTGCTTTCCTTGCAGATATTTATGTATGTTTGGTTGATATTACATTATAAGAACACTTTTCAAAAGTTATCAGATAATACTCATAAAGCTCAATAGCCATATTATGTTTATAATTTGAATTTTGAGTAGGTAATCGTGGATTTTCCGAAACAAAAAAAAAAAAACTCAATTCCACAAAAATATGATTTATACCTACCTACTTTTATTTTGTAAATATGTATTTCGATAACTATGTTAGGTATCATGTTCAATACACAAAACGACATATAGCATTTTCCACCTAACTGCACCGACTGCACATTTTTATGTTCCACCTGCAATTATGATGTAGGTACACTGAATTACTAATTTCGTGTTCTATAGTTATTGCACTGTACCAGTTTTTGGCACTCAGTGCAGTAATAATCACACGAGCTCTCCGAGATCGTGCACTTTATCATTATTACGATAATTGATAACAAACATTAATGGTTTGTAAAAAAGTGAACATTTAAACATTTTAAACTGTAATATATAGTCATACTACCTACCATACATACATTATACTTTAAATTACGATTATAAAATTTCGTATTCCATATAAGTAATAAAAAATATTAAGTCTTAAAATTATCTTTTGTATAGCGAAAGTGATGATTACGATGAAGTCACTAAAAATATATTTTATCCAAAATACCTATAAATCTTTCACCAAAAATTTCAAATTTTATTAAAATTATGATTTGGTAATAAAACGAGTGTTTCATCTGCTATTGCACTTATATGCACTGATCACGGTAATCAGTACCTAATTATCAGTGAATTGTTTAAGTGCAACTTCGGTGCAATAGTGCAGGTTGATGGAAAACGCTACTTTTGACTTAGGTATTGTACCTAATCATATTTTTGTGGAATTGAATTTTTTCATTTTATTATTAGAAAATTCACAAGTAGGTACCTATACTACCTACTCAAATTATAAACATTATCAAATAATATTCGTCTGATATGGCTATGCGTATATATTTATTGATTTGTTTAATTTTGTTGAACACTTGTTGGAGTCCTCTTATACATTTTCTTAATAGTTTTTGAAAGGATTTGAAGGTGTGAATTGTGAATTTGGCTTAAACCTAACTTGACCAGAAGACGCATAAAACATATTTTGGAGCACTCCTTTTACCAAATATGTGGTAAATGTACTTACCACATATGTTCATTATGATATCAAGTAAACACAACTTAATATTATGTTTTGACATAATTTCATCATCTCGTTTATGCATGAGAAAATACTCAATCCGAAAAGTTGTATATTTTGAAAGTAATTAATTGTATAAGTATAAAAATTTTACTTAACACATCCATATGCTCAACCATCGTTAGTTATAGTGTTATTATAATAACATTATTATTAATTTTTTTTTTTTACAATTATAACTTAAGAATAAAAATAATAAGTATATGAAAAATTAGAAGAGCGGGAAAGATAGTGTAATAAAAAAATTATTACTTTTGATTTTGTCACGACTCTTTTTCATTGATTTACTCCTATTTCAAAGATACCAATGGTCAATCGGTCAGTGTTTAGAATAAAATCGAATGTTAATATTTAATTTATATCTAGTATACCCGGTAGGGGGAGGGGCACTATCTCCCTTTTTGTTCTCGTTATGTGAACAATTATAAAATGATATTTTATTTCAAAATAACAAAAATAATCCAGTATCCAGAACGAGCTAAATAATAATTGTATATATGAATACCAAATATGTGTAGTAGAGGTACATGAAATGTTAAAATACAAAAGAGACGAATTGGATTAAAAATGCATAAAAAAATTTGATATATGTTTCCATTTATAACTCTTCGATTACTATGTCGTATTGATCATTAGATATATCATTGGCTATTTTCTGAATAAATGTAACGTAACGTATCATTTTTTATTAAATAAATATGTTTTACAGACTCATAATATAATAATATATTGACTGATGAAAAATATAAAATATTAGTACTGCTTTTAATTTTCTAAGTATATAATTGCCACTCTATATTATAATAATCTGACGTAAATAACTCTATAATGTATATAGAACTACAAATGCCTACCTATATAATACCTATATTTACTCATACCTAATACTCATAAATGTCTATATAAAACTCGACAGCTCTAAAGATACCTTTATATTATAATATAGGAACCTATTCCTATAAGTAACAATCGTACCGAACCGGTCCGAGTCCGCAGGACAGAATATATATTTATAGTATTAGCAATTAGGAATAAATAGGATAATTCTATCGCATTATTTGGGACAACATAAACATAATTTATGTACTACATACTCGTATACGTACAATGAGCGGGCCCTTTTTCCTTTTCGCCAGATATAAAAATCGAAAGTATTCAATCGATAGTATGTATAATAATTTAACTACATAAATACACAGTGGCTCATAGGTAAAATATCTACTATATATATATATATATATATATATATATATAGTAAAAATAGTACGAACTTATAATGCTATACCAACATTTTATGGTGTACACCCGTTAAATACTTTATAGTATATAGTTTAATTTGTAATTTGTAACAATAATATTGTAATAATGTTCCTATAATATTTTATTATTTATTTTATGAAAACCGTATTTTTTTTTAACAAATATGTACCTACATACTAAACACAAGATGTGTTATATTATTAATAACTAAATTTCAATGTTATCAATTTTTTTTTCAAATATAATCTTGTAAAGCATATTTAAAATTAAATTTAAAATATTAAAAATAAAAAAAAATAACGATTCCGAATGAAGGTTTGGTGTATTTACATAACTATTAATATTATTTTTTTTAGATTTAATACAGCGTTAGAGTGACGTAATTATAATCTTGTATTTGTAGCTCTTAAAACCTATTATTTCACCGAAAACATTAAAATGGTTATAAAATAAAATTGTGACTACCGATTTTCAATAATAAATAATAATAACCATTGCAAAACCACTAGCTTCCTCGCTCCGCTCTGAATCTAAAATAAAAAAGAAATACCTTAAATATATTGTAATTTTTTATAGTGTATATTTATTTTTATTTATATCGTATAATTACTGTAAAAAGTAGTACAATACTTATATATGACTGATTTCAATTTGTAATTTGTAATAATAATACATTTTATAATGATCCTATTATTTTATTATTTATCAAAATGAAAATCATGTTTATTTTTTAACAAATCTGTAGGTACTTATTGTATTTACCCAATAATTGAATGTTCCTCACTAATAGGTAGGTATATTATATTGTAACTATAATTTATATCTTATAGTTTGTAATTTTAACTAGGTAATAGAGAAATGTTTATAAAACAGTGATATCTATTGTTACTATCTATTGAATACTATCAATTTTTATACTAATTAGAGGTAAAGTGAATCGGCGGAAAAGGGAAAGGTAATGTTTTGGCGGAAACGGGTTGTGCCCACGTACAATAGGTACCTAATAATAAAATAATATGTCTATTTTTTCAGTTTTCAAATACAAGTATTTAAGTTTTATGAAAAATACTCCTAAAAAGTATTTAGAATACTTTGTTTAGATGAAGTTTAAGGTGATAGAAATATTTACATACAATACATGATCAATTTCATGTCTCTCATCTAATATTTTGCTACAAAATTTCCACTTGGCTATAATATAAATTCATATCTGTAAATTCAAAAGCCAATATATGTTTTTTTTTTTTGTAATATTAATAATATATTGGATTAATTTCTATATAGACGGTATATAATTATAGTATATATGCATTTATAATTCAATCTTAAAATTTAGTTATCTAATGTCTTCGAGAATTAATAATTTGTATTGCATATAAACGATAGGTATATTAAAATGTATATACGCTAGACATTATAATATTATACCTGTAAGTATAGATACCTACCAAAGAAGGTCGGTAACACCTATAATACATATATGATCTACAGTATATAATTTTACTACTGTAATATATTATTAAAAATGTTACTTTTTGTTTTCTTAGTAAAATATATTCGTTTTTATATCTTTTTCGAATTGTTGGTTTTCTTTAGAATTGTAATTAATATTACTGTTGTGTAATAAATATCTTATTTTGTGTTTCAAAAGTGTTCTAATTGGAGGGGTGTGCAGGGAGACAGAGCTCCTCTACTATTTTGAAATATTTTGATAGCTCCCCCATTAATTATATTTTAAAGTACTTATACGAGTTATATAGTTTGGGGGAAATGCTCATTTTTTAAAAGCCTGATAGCCATAGCACCCTTTCTTCTATTTTTCCAATTCGACCACTGCCTATATACTAATATATTATATTCCTATGTTTATGGAAATTACTTAAGAGGATGTCACACACCCGTGTTTTATGTCGTTTTGCATAGACGGTTTTTATGAAATTTTAAGAAAAATTATGAAAATCCAACAATTAAAGAATATTTTAATATATTTTAAAAGTAGTTTAAAAATATTTTAAATAATATTTATATTTTATTATATATTTAATAATATTTAATAATAATTAATAATTGTATACAAACTACAATTTAAAAAACTGGTGTGCGATCATAGTTTAAGTTTTCATCTTTTTATCGGTACCAAAATTGTTAACCTACGACAATTATACAATAGATATGTGCTATTGGAAATGCATGAAGGTGTTTTCCACCGTGTTTTGAACGTGTGTAGAGTAGGTACTCTTAAATCAATTATTTATTTTTACGTTCAAATTACATTAGTGTAAATCATGATCCTGTTGTATAATATATATATATATAGAGTTCAAATGGTGTAGAAAGTTGAAACATTATGTAGGTACTACGACTACCTATACTATATAATATGATATGATATATATATATATACTAATGACTATTATATTCTATAAACTATTTATACGTATATAAATTGTAAGCAACTTATTTATAAGTATTAAGTGGTACACAAATACCACAAAAAAATACGTATATCATATAGTCGTACACTAAAGTCAGCGGCGCCCCTTATTATAACTGAATCGTGGTGAGTATTTGACATTATATCGAAGCATCGAACATTTTCAACGTTTTATTATCTACTACAGAAAAGTTACAAATAACTATAAAGTTCAGTGGGATCAGAGGTAGAAAATTGTTTTTTGGATTATAATATTTGGAAAATATATTTTAACGACACTGTTATGGCATTACAAGTACAAACCCCACAAATACATTTTGGGCGGTTATTCGGAATATCTGAGTATACACAAAGTGTTCACAAATTCACAGTGACGTGTCCAGCTCAAAATATTTGGGTAGGCCAGTTGTGTTCTGTATATACTACAGCAGGAAGATTTGGCCTAGGATACGGGGAGCGAATTTTTGTATATTAGTCAATGTACTTTCTGTAATGGTCTATTTTTTTTTTACAATAAACTGGGCTTAATACCGTTTCCAAAAATGTTTCGAGAACCGGTAATTGGTATTAAATGGTTTTTTTTTTTTTATTATATGTAAATCGATAAATGGTTCTTTGAAAAATTTAAAAATAAAAGATTACCAATAACCGGTACCACTTCCAACGTTTAAATTTCCTCAATTTTTTAAATAGTTCATTAAAATTTAAATCAGCTTTTAAACAATTGATAACTGCCC
The DNA here is from genome assembly GCA_025469235.1 of Pemphigus obesinymphae. NCBI lineage: Eukaryota > Metazoa > Arthropoda > Insecta > Hemiptera > Aphididae > Pemphigus > Pemphigus obesinymphae. The sequence continues at coordinate 58,346 of JAIPRL010000309.1, read as the reverse complement.
ATCGCCTAGCTTTTCGGCCTCTGCCTTCTGGTCCCCGAATATTCGTTAGATTATTAAAATTATTTTTATTTTGATAATTATTAATAATGTATAATATTAAAAATTAAAAAGCAAAACTATATAATAAATAGCTGGCAGATACACAAAATTAAAAACACATAAAAATATAAATGTGACGAAATAAAAATAATATTTTATAATGAATATATACGCAACATATTAGGTGTACAGAATAACAAAATATGACAATTTACGGGACATAAAAAAAACAATAGCATTGACTAGGTACTTAAAATTTTTTCGTTATCTTAAAGGTAAGTACTTAGAATGTTCTGATTTTAGTTCTCAAAATATAATAAGATTCTGTAGGTTCTACAGATAATGTCGAGAATAATTTTTTCATATTATCTTTTATTTTCATATAATAAAGGTTTGAGAATTTGGAAATTTCCAAAAATT
>JAIPRL010000309.1:0-57787 GCA_025469235.1 Pemphigus obesinymphae | reverse complement strand
ATTAAATACTGGGAAATTCCTATTTTGAATACCTAATAATACTATACGCGTGTACCGCGGTCGCGGCACACCTACAGACAGTTCGCGGCACACTAATGTGCCACGGAACACTGGTTGAGAACCACTGGACTAGGTACTTAAAATTTTTTCGTTATCTTAAAGGTAAGTACTTAGAATGTTCTGATTTTAGTTCTCAAAATATAATAAGATTCTGTAGGTTCTACAGATAATGTCGAGAATAATTTTTTCATGTTATCTTTTATTTTTATATAATAAAGGTTTGGAAATTTGGAAATTTCCAAAAATTAAATCCCCTTCTTTTACTATTTTTCAACAAAAATTTAAAAATCCTGTTTTCAATATTCTCTAATAAATAACCTAAATTCAATATATTTTCAGAATTTAAATCGGAAAAATCCAAGTAGCACTAATTTTATCAGGTCTAAATCAATGAGATAATACATCGCATTCAACCGTTCTAAATGATTATAACTTAATAATATATTAATATTTTTATGCCAAACGACAACTTTTCCAGCAGCCCAATAGTGATAACAGATGCCATAAATAATAACTTCATTATTTATAACTGCCGCCATCATCATCGTTGCATATTAGTGATATTATTCTGCCGGTCAAATGTGATAACTTATTAATAATATCTGATATATTTTACTAAATTAATTTTTACATGTGATAAAGAAAAAGGTTAAATAAAAATTGGGTAGACACGGACAGTCGGCCTACCCTGTAAAAAACTCCACTTCAAATTTACAATAAATTTTATGCATAGTTTGTTCCAAAACATTTATTTATACGAGAGTGAGGAATAAATCTATATAATTTTACATGTGAGTCAGTTTATAATTTATACTACAACAGCAAACTATGGTCTTTCAAACCAAGTTTTATTCTTAATCCTAAATTCCAGATACGAGAAAACGAAAAACTATAGTGTTAAAATGATAGACTTATTTCATGTTTTAAAATTTGAACTATAGGACATATTTTTTATTCAAAAATCATTCAAAACCTTTATAATATTATATAGAAACGTACCTACTCAATGTTATAAAATATTATCAAAATGAAATTTTCAAACGTCATTCAAAGTTGCATAACATATAGAATATAAAGGTGATATGTAAACCTATAACGAGTTCTTATAAACAGAATAGTAAGTTCGATCAATTATCGGATTACTTACTTTGTTAACCTATTCATCGGAAACATTTTAAGGGTGAACGACTATCTTCTTTTCCGATGTAGGCGGAATATTTTTAAAATTAATTAATTAACAATATTATTTCCCAAAATCTTCGGTTACCGACTATTACGTATCCCGATAAGTACATAAATCAAGGTATATGAATCGCACTCAAAAGTCAAAAGCAATTCTACTAAAGAGATATTGTATTCAAAAAAAGTTATAAGGTGTCGCACTCAAACGGAATTACACATTCAAGATTTCGCACTCAAAAGATGTTGAACTTACAAGTAGTTACACTCAGTAGGTATTGCATTCAAGCTATTACCTATAGTAAATAATAAAAAAATAGTATTGAAATTAAAACCACTTTTTTACTTTTTTATAACTCTTATATATTGTATTTATCCACTATTAATATACGAGAACTGATTAGTTTTATATTCTATTCCAAACGAGGAATCTAGTTAGGTACCTATTTTACAATGATTTTTATTTTTTTCTCTATTAGCAAAATTTTGACGAAAAGTGGTCGAGTTGCAGTATTTGAGTAAAGACATTTTTGATAGTAAATTGGTTCTATAGTTGGTACTTTGAAGAAGTTATTTTTTGATTTTTCCAATCGTTTCTGACTGAAAAATAAAAATTACCTTTTATAGCAGTAATATTTTATAAATGTAGAGGAAATAACAAAATAACAAATACAGTTGCCATGTTAACCTATTATTTTTTTATTTTTATATAACTTGGGCCATGGAAAAAACGGTAAAAGTTCAATTTTATACAAAGATATTACACAGAAGTTTCACTCAGAATCGCTTTATTGAATGCAATGTATCCACCAAAAGTATGTTGTCCGATAAGTGAAGTGCTTCCATCTGAACTGATACCCGACGAGTAAAGTGCACATATTTTAGGTTTCTAAACATAAGTTTAGACGCCTTATATCTTCGTCGTATCCGTCTGTCTGTCCGTAGTTACTTTAAACTTTAGGAAATTTAGCACGCTCGCAAAAGTAAACTTTCCTAACTTTTTTTGGTTATTACTTTTGTAATTTGTATAAATGTATAAACATACCTACGTACATATAAATTAGTAAGTTAATTAGTTATTATAGTGGTCAGTAGCGTATTTATAGAGGGATACTGGGGTACTGTACCCCTCCAACCAAAAAATATTAAATTTAAAAAGCTACCTATAATTAATTTTTGTAGATAAAATTTTTAAACAATAATAGGTAACTGGAAATAGAGTGTGATGACTGAAAAAAGTAATAGTAATGATTCAGTTTTAGTTTCAAAGCAGTGCAAAATATTTATTCGTTTTACGATGATATTTATTTGTTTTATATTTTACTGTGAGCAATTTATCAACCAGAAGACTTGACATCATGATCTAATTTTTTCATGCGTGCCATTTTTTTTTTTTATTATATTAATATTATAATATAGGTATATAATGATATTATTAATTATAATATTAATATTCAAAATTTTATCAGAAGGCGCTTTGAAGAGGTAAATTAATCGATTTTTCAAAAATACATTAGAAAAAAACTATCAAAAAATAACAAAAAATACGGTTTAAAACAATAGTTATGTCGTTATAAATCCGAAAATGTTGGTTCTAACGCTTGAAAATTTCATAGAATATGTATTTTACTTAAGTTAAGAAAAAAATTCAAAAAGGATTTTAATAATGATTAAAATATATATAATATAATTATATATATTTTGTTTTAAAAATGTTTAAAACAAATATTTTAAAGTGTTATTTTCAAGAGTTTCCAATTAATGTGTTTACCATTTTAAATGATTTTATAAATGTGGATATTTTTGGTAATGAAAATTCGATTAATCATATTATTATTACTAGGCCGTGGGTTTTTAAGTACCTACTTTTATAATTTATTACCAAACTAAGGAATATAATTTTAATATAACTTTAATATTTAAAGAAAATTTATCAATCAAAACTTAAAAGTATACCAAATTGATATTTCAATATTATATTTTACAACTCTCATGAATTATCCTGTAGTCTGTTTTATGCAGTATTTTTGTCAAAGACTGTTAACCTTTTCATCAGGTATCATGCATAAATTTTAAACTATAAATATTTTTGGTTTTCAAATAAATATCCTTAAGTAATCTAAAAATAAATACCACCATTTACTGTACAGTGTTTTTAATATTACTGTTAGAAAATTAGAAAAAAATTATATAAATATTAATATACGTAATGTTGAAGAAGTTATTTTGTCAATCGTTTTTTATTCATGCTGAATGATCACATTTTTTCCATCTAAAACCAAATATTTTACAAAAATATCAAAATTAAGTGCATTTAAGGTTAAAAATGTCGAAAAGTTCAAAATTAAAATGAAATATCTCATTTAACCACACAACTCTTTCACCTTTACCAACAATCTAACAATAGTCTGTCAACTAAGCGATTTTCTTCCTAAAAATAGTAAAATGTATAAAAATTATATAAATAAGGGTTTCTAATATTTTTTGGACCCTCCCCTCCAGAAAAAAGTTTAAAATACACATATAATGTAATATATTTTTATAAAATAATGAGGAGCGCGATATTCGTTAACTTCAACTTGTAATATTTAAATATGTATGAGCACAGACTACAGATATTAAGTTCTTGCAGGTACATTAGATATATTTATCAAAGGACTTAAACCAGTTAGGGTTACGATACAATATAAAATAAGGTATCTACTATCTATATCTACAATACCAAGATATAATATTGCTATTTCTTATTATATATTATTTTATTTCATTATATTGTCGAGATAAGTTGATTCGATAAAAACGTACATTATATATATATATAGGTATAGGTACTCAGTTTGTGCATACGAATGATGCTGATCTAAAAACAATAAAATTTTAAAAATCCTATGGGTCCTTAAAAACAATCTAAATAATTGTCTTTAATATATACAATAGGTGTTATAGGTATACTATATTATAGCACATTAAACAAAAATAAAGAAAATTAAGTCATTGTCGATACAAACATCGGGGTGAAATTCTTATAATAATTTTAACAAGACCTATATTTAACATACCTACAATATAGTATATACACTGTATTATAACCGACTATTTACGATCTTTTGAAAATTAAACGGGAAATATTTATAGTCAGTATAATACAGTAATATACATATACCTCCTACTCATTTAAAATCGCATTCGACACCCTTTGATCCTCGGGATCTAATAAGAAGTTAAAAAATAATACGTTAGGTAGCGTTAACACTTGTTCATTAAGAACATTAATTGTATAGATAATATCGTAATTTAGTACTACGGGACTTTATTACCTGCATACTCGTATTATACGAATATACGATTATTTTACGATTTCAAATGTAAAAAACGATCCGTTTATAGCAAACCGTCACCACCTTTTGATTGTACTTTAAAATAATATACAATGATATCGTTGAATATGAGTCCTTAAAATATCACTGAATAAGATATCATAGGGAAAACAACACCAGGACAGAATATAGACCGGATTTCGAAGACTGGCATCACTTCACTGACCACGACATAATATATTCAGTATTTTACTATATTTTAAATTTAAAAACAAAGATATAAATGTTTAATAAATAGATATAAACCATATTCCAAAAACAATAATATCGTATAATATGAACCAGAATCCATTTGATTCTTTTTATAGAAAACAGTAATTTGATTAGTACATTTTTATGCTTATGAATATTTGTATACAATTTTACTTAAAGTAATTAAATACCATAGTATTAAATAATAATACACTACCTATATCTACAGTTTTACAAAAACAATTAACATTTTTACCATAAGTAGATATATATATATTATACCAATACAGTGCCGGCCCGAGAATTTGTGGGGCCTGGTGCAAGATATATTTTGCGGGTCCGATATTATAAAAAAAGTAAAAAAAAAATGTATTTCACTATTTCCGGGGGGGGGGGGTGGCTATAGAGTAAATTGATTCCATTCAAAAAGGAAAATAAGCAAACAAATAAAAAGTCTTATTTAAAAATTTCTCAAGAAATCATCTATTTTCTAAAACATTGCGGGGGCCTGGTGCAGGGGCACACTTCACCATTCACCATTCAGGGACACTCCCTGATTATATACTTTAAACTCAATAGTTCTTTAAATCTTTACTTAATTCTTAAATACAAATCTAAATTATTAACTTCATTTATAACAACGTAGAATATATTTTTTTTTTTAATACATTTATAAGAGATATGTAATAGTATATAAATGCCATTGCCATTAAATCAACAATTCATTATTTATATAAGCATTTTAACTTTTAAGTTTAGATATAAATTATACAATTAAATATGTAATAATAATTTTTAGTCTCCCATACTACTTTCTTCTTCTACATAACAAATATTAATATTTATCTATTAAATAATAAATTGTTGATTCCACAAATATACCTACATGAAAATGTTGGAAAAAAATATTTTGTGTTATAAGTAAGTACATATAAGAAGTGAAAAATATGATTTAGTTGCTATTTAAACATTTTAAAAATTATACGTATTATGTAAAACAAAACTTTAGAAAAAATATTTATAAACACTAAAATGTACTAAAAATAATTAGTGTATTAGGCTTCTTGTCTAAAATAATTATGGGCTACGGATCACAGTAGATAGGTAGGTACTTAATATTTTTATTTGTTATTTAAATTTGTATATGTAAACTATTTATTTTATTTTTTTACTTTAATTTATACCCATTGTATTTATTATTTATAACATTGTATATTAAGATAGTGATGATAATTCATTAAATGAGAAATATTGGACCAAGTTTTAATTTCTAGTCCAAATTAGGACCTCCATATTTTAAAATACTCGCATTACATCGAGATGAGATAGTTTAATAAATAGAAGGGATTACAAGGGATTATAATCTATATATAGTCTGGCAAGAAAGTACCTTAAAATGAAGCCGTGCTTAACTGTTAACAGTAATAGCTAAGTCATAGATAAATCAATTTTTTTAGATATAAATTTATTTAGAAAAGCTTTATCTGCAAGTTCTTTTTAAAACTAAACATAGTAATATATATATAAATATAATATTTTATCTTATGTTAGCACTCACAATTAAAAAAAAAAAAAAATTGTGTTTTACCTACTATATAAGTCATGGTTATAATAACTTTAAAGTTCTCCCCATGCAGCAGTGCTCTGTATTAGTGGCGTAGCCTGCAGGATTCAAATACGTGCCAACTAATGCCTCAATTCCGGTGGCAGAAATCACGCTTGCGGGGTCGTAATATTTTATATACTATAGGTATACTTTTATTTGAGTTACAGTGTTACACAGAAAATACATGATTACAGTATAAGATATCATTAAATATGTTGCTATTTATTTATTTATGAATAATAATAATATACTATCAACAATAATAATTTTTACTTATTGGTTTTCAAATATGCATTAAACTACCTACTAAAAACGCAATTATAATATAATAATTACTATAGTTAGGAATATACCTAGGTACTTCTCGTTAAAAAATATTACACATATAATTAACAATATAATTAATAATAAAAAATACAGATATTAAAAAAAATTAATTACACTACGTGAATAGAATATAGATAACGGCCAAGACTGCCAAGTATGATAGATATTTTGCCGTAAAATAAACTGCAGGTCACTAGGACGTTGCCCGGATTGAACTATATGGAAGCGATCTATCATAGTAAATAAAAAAAAGCCTAGATATAGATGGTGAAACCCTCTTATTCGGTACTTGAATAGGATAGTGTGATAATATTATTTTAAATTTGGAAGCAAAGATAATTCATTGCATTCGAAAGACGATTCTGTGTGTAGTTTGGAAGTACCTAGGTATATATTATTTAAAAAATAATAATAATAAGTAATAATGACAACTTTATTTAATATTTTATTATTTCCAGTACATATATAAAATATTTCCATTAAAAAAGGTAATTTTTCTTTACATTTAAGAAAACTACAGAAAAAAATTACCTCTTCAGTGTCCAAAATTACTTCTACCCGAAAAAAATGTAAACATAAAAAACAAAAACATCATATTAAAACACTTAAACCCAATACATTCTTTGCTACATTCCGAATCTATAAAATAAAATAATAATTCAATTAAAATGTTGTAACTATGGTGTATATAATATATATTGGCTCCGCAAGCGTAATTTCTGCCACCGGAATTGAGGCATTAGTTGGTTCGTTATTTAAATGAGGACAGTTTATTATTAGGGACCCCTATTTGATAAAAAAAAAAAAAAATAGGTCAATACATCCCAAAGATAAAAAAACGATTTAGAGCAAAGTTAGGTATCTTGTTTTGTGATTTATAAAACTGTTTTATTATTTTTGTTAGTTTTCCTTTACGCTTAACAGAACGTCATGTTGTCGTACCAGTATTTTTGTCATGTAAAAACAAGACTATTGGGTCTATGCACACATAGAACACATAGTACATCATTGCAAAAACATATAATTTTGACATCAAAATAAATATCCGTACTTTTACTGTACTTCCTCAAAAAGTTTTTTTTTTTTTTCATAACAGTTTTGAATAATTAATTATTTAAAAATCATTTTTTTTTAAAAACACGGATATTGGAAATATATTTAAGTAATCAAAAAAATATATATGTTAATATATCTAAAGTTGATGTTTGAGAGATTTGTAGAAGTATAGAGCGAAAGACAGTTTTAATATTGTATTGTTTTTAAACAAATATCGTGATTACGCAATAATAAAAATAAGATTGACATAGGATAACTTATATACAACTATAAAATGCTTTTAAAACATATTTAAACATTATTAAATTTAAATTTTTCTTAAAATATCTTGAAAATGACCTACATAGAACCTCTTGATCAAACGTATATGTCCCTCTTATAAGGGAACTATATATGACACTAATGCAACTTATAAATCAAAAAATAATGTCTATAAATTATTAACTATAGAACAATGTCCTATCAGAAAACTATCTGAACCTAAAAACTCCTACTTGACTCCTTATTCTACTATAAAAAGTTCATAAGTACATACGAGTAGGTGGGTGTAAGTGAAAATCATGCGAGAAATCAAGTTAAGTGGAAGTGCTGGACTAGTGAGGATAACCCCAAATTGTTGGGTGAGAAGGTAGAGGAGAAGAAGATGTTTGAATAATTATTATTTGTTTATTATAAGATAAATTATAATTCAGTACGAATGATATTATATTATGTAATATGCAAATAATCGAGAACTTGTCGAGATAACTATAATATATTGTATTTAATTGAGAAATATATTTTAACTATAAAAAAATACTAAACTATATTACTTATTTTCATACATTTTTAGCGGTTTAAAACCAAATTTAATAAATCCACAAAAACATTTGTTATCATAATAAACAAATAGTTGCTAGAAATGTATTTACTGAAAATAAATTGTTCATGTTTCTATCTATTATATTTATATAAAATAATTAGGTTAAATAAACTAATTTATAATTATTTATTATTTTAAAGAGGATTATATATAAATATGAAATTCATCAAAATTCACTGTTATTATCTGACTTAACCGGTTAACGAAATGTTTTTTAATTTCCATTATTATCCATTAATCAATGTTTTCGCCTAATTGCATTCCTTTTCAGGGACGGATTTTTAAAATGTTTACTATTTCCAAGCCATAAGTGAACTCTTTAAACAGGTATAGGTACTTAATTATATACATTATGTTCCTATATATACTTGTATAATATTAATTTATTATTCAAAATTACTCGCAAGCCCAAGATATGTAAATATTTTTCATTATATTAATTAAATTTCCACCTTTTAATATATTAATATATTATAACAGTCAATTCTTTAACATTATTAAAATCGTTATTGTTTCCAAGCCATAAACGACCTTTATGTACATAATCTATTCGATATAATATAGTATTAATTTTAATATGTGTCAGTGACTCAGTATATTTTTCAAAATGTTACTATAAAACCTGCCCCGAAGAACAGAGATCACGTACTTATGCAAAATTGTATATCGATCGGTTGAATAGTATGGTAATTATATAGGTACCTAATTTCTATATTTTCTATTAAAGTCTTAAACATACACATTTTCGGAATTATATATATATATATATATATATATACGAGTAATATATTATACATATATATATATATATATATATATATTAACTAAACAATTTAATAACTGTAGTAGGACCCTTAACGAATAAAGTGTATTTAAAAAGCTGTTTTAAATAAAGTATACATTTAATAAATTTAAAACTGAATTTCGGTTGTATTTTTCGCATTTAAAAAAAAACTGTGTAATATCACAGATGTAAATATTTACTTACTATATATTATAACTTATATTAAATCCTACTTATATAAGCGTATAAACATATATATTATATTCATTGAACATTTAAATTAAAAAAAAATCAAACACTGCGGGAATAATCTGAATCTTCCTAACCGCATTGTTAAGTGGTTCCATAGAGTTAAACGTGTAAATTTAATAATACCTACTACGAAATGTATTACACACGTTCCTATGATTTATTCAAAAAAATGCTTATATTTCCAGTGTGTGATTAATCGTCTAGATACGCACGCTAGTCTACTGCAGTAGGTATAATTTATATTCATGTTTTCATTGTAAAATGCATACCTACATAGGTGCCTATTAAATATAATATTTTACTTTCAAACGTTTGAAAATATTGTCTGGCCACATTCAAGAATGCTTTTTCCGAAATCAATTAACTTTTTCAATTTAATTAAATATAGAATAAATTGAGTACTTATATTCATAAAACAATCAAAGATATAGCCGAAAAATTATTTTAAATTCCATATTTCGATTGAAAAATGTAATTCTATTACGGCTGTAGTATATTCATCAACCTGCAGCAACCAATGCTAATAAATTTGTTAGTTAAATAAAGTATGTATCTTTTTATGATTTATTTAGCTTGATATTACCAATCATTAAATGAGTAAATCGTTTTATTTGAACAAGAGCTGTGTAGTCATTTGATAACTTGGATAATAGGTAGGTATACTGTCAAAAAAACAGTCGATGTAAAATATAATCCATATAATAATCGAAATAATTTCTAAAAACTGAGAATATACATTTGTATTTTGGTGAATGTTAATACAAAAGACAAAACTTTTTAGTAATTTTCTACACCAAACTATAAAAATGTTTAAATTAAATTTTCGGTTTTTAATTTTTATGTAGCTATATTATGAGTGGTGGTTTGAATGTTTAAAAAAATGAAAATTTTGTATTGCGTGAATGTGTATACGAAACGCGCGTTTCCCTATGATCTTTTCCCTTAAATCATTTTGACTTGTTTATTTTTTAAATACGAGTACCTAGTTCAATATCTTACATAATATGTGAAATAACGAGTTCTTTGTTGGTATATACTATATAGTATATATATAAATGTGATCTAAAAATGTAAATAAAGTTTTGACGTGTTTTGAACCTTAGCTGTACAATGGCGTATTTAGAAATTGTTTAAGGGGGGGATGAAATAATTAATCATAAGGTAACAAATGATAGGCAAAGCCTCCCATACCCTCCTCCCATCTAATATTACATTATATCTGTAGGTATATTTTAAATGCTGATAAACTCTAACTCAAGTTATAATTAGTTTTTTAACAATATTTGTTTTTATATATATTTCTTGGACAATTAATTTATATACAATGCCGCAAACGCGCAATATTTTGTATTTGTTTTCCATAATACATAATAGTAGGTACAGTATTTACTTCTATTACATAAATATAATATCAACAACTTACAACTAGTAGTATACGGGATATGGCGAGATGTGTGTTTCACAACCTTGAATTCTAAATATTAGAATACCTACATTTTATAAATTATTATGCCTACGCATTTCATATTCATAATAAAATATTTTTTGCAGGTATCTACTTTCAGTGGCGTATTTTCAACTTTTTTCTAAGGGGTCTAAAATATCTTTAATATATTTTACTATATATAGGGGGTAAAAATCATCTAGTTGGCTAGTTGGCGGATAAAAAATCAAAATCATCTATAGCAGCGACCGAGGGATTAGTATAGAGTCTGTTTTCGTATTTTCAGAACATTTTTTTTAAATATTTTGCATCAACAGGAAAAAATTTTATCGTTTAGTATAAATAATAACTAGACAAAAATTTTTTTCAACAACATATTTTTTAATGTATACATTTATCCTAATTTTCTAACAATAATATAAAAAATTGAACTGTAAAGGGGGTTCTTCATTTTTAAAGATATTTATTAGTAAATTCAGAATATTTTTATAAGTACAAATAAACTATAGGATTATAATAGTTATAAAATATTGATTTGGTAGACTTTTAAGTTTTAATTGTTAAATTTACTTTAAATATAAGTATACCTATTGATATATATTTTGATAATGAATAATAAAAGTATGTAATAATCAAGGCCTAATAATATACGAGTAGTTCATCGATTTTTGATCACCAAAACTCAAACCCATCAGTCTTAATTGGTTGAATCAGTACCCCTGGTCCTTGAACCCCCCTCCTTGTAAATACGTCACTGTGTATTTTTCAATCCATTTATATGTATCTATATATATATAAATAGATAAATAGATATAATATAGATCCCACTTTGGGTTTGGGTTTTTTTTAAATTTTTTTATGGAAATATATTATATTATCCCCCCTTTGAATTGTATTTTCCATTTTACTATTTATTTCCATAAAAAAAGCCCAAGCCTAAACGGGGATCTATCCCCAAATTCTCCCTCCCCCTGTGGTATGCTGCTGGCAAAAAACATTTAATTCAAATGTAATATTTTGACAGAATAAGACATTCGAAATCAAATCAAAACTAATGTTTGAATGATTTAAGCATAATTTTTTTGGTTTTAAAATTATGTGTTCTATTATTTTATTTTTTTTTTATGATAGTATACCTATGTATAATTTTTCAGATAAAGTAAATTTTTTGGGTATTGAGGTTTCTGATAAGAAATTTGTTCTAGTTGGTACCTGATACAGGTCAATTTTTAATTTTCTATGTAGTTTTCAAAAGTGTACCTAACGAAAAACTACTGATTTTAACGACAACATATAAACTTATAAACTTTTCATGATTACCAATTTACCAATTACACGTTTTTGCGTAGATGGAGTTTAGTAGGAATTTTTGATTAGAGAGATTTCGGATGGAAAATTTATTGGTTCCAGTTGTTACATTAAAGAGATCACTTGTCGATTTTCTCAGTAGTTTTCTTTAACGTAAAGAAAAACTACCAAAAATAATTATGATTAAAATTAAAATACCAGAAACTTTAAATTTACATATTTTTAGTCATTTTTATAAAATATTGAACTTCGATTTGTTTTGTTGTATGTATACACATTTTTGGATTGAAAGAGTGGAGAAGAATTTCTTTTATAACAATCGTTTATAATATAAATTTGATAGAAAATTTATCGTAATTTATAGTATACCTATAGGTATTTTGGAAAGGTTATACTTTTAAATGTTCTTAGTAATTTTTGAAGTGTAAAGAAAAGCTATCAAAAATAATGGAAAATTTTAATAAATCAGAAAATAATACTACATTAAGCTTCCTTCAAAATCGTTCTATTGGATGCATTGATTTATCTTTGCTTTCAAATTCAATACATCCATCACCAGTAAGTATCGTATCTGACGAGCGAAGTACTTTCACCCTCTATATTGACCGACTTTCTTTAATAATATAATACGTAACAAAAGTTTAATTATTATAAAATTAAATTCATTGATCTTTATTTTTTTTTAACCAATCTATATAAAAATATTATTAGGTAATTATATTATTATAATTAATTTAAAAAAACTGTCATTTTATTAAATCTGCAAATATAATATAATATACTTTTAACAATATTTTAATTTTAACAGAATTAACCTTTTGACACATACATTTTAGAGTTCATATTGTCAAAAAAAAAAAACAGTATGTATACTTATATACTAGCGTATTTTAGAATATTTGCATTGGTATTTTATTATTATAATCTAGCTTATATAGTTTTGCATGTAATAGTTTTAAATATCTTATGTCTATTATATAGGTAATATTTTTCTATTTAAATTCATTATTATTTATTAATTTGTATTCATTCTTATTTTATTTTATTTTATATTACGAAAAATTCTATGCATTTTTAAAAAAATTTTATCAAAATACTCGCCATATCTAGCCTAGACTGAAGTTCAGCAAATGTTCAAACTTTAAATATTATTTTTTATTATTAATAATAACATCAATAGAAATGTACATATTTTTTCACGATTAAGATATGTTGAATACTGCTTAAATAGACATACTATATTATATTATATTGATACCCATACCTACGCCTATATATAAAACGGTCTTTAATGCTACATTTTTAGGTAGCAAAAATATAAACTAATATATGTATTATGTATATATTATAACTAAATTAAATAATTATACTAGGTAGGTATGTGCCGAATGTAAAAGGCAAAACTTATTTGATTAAATACCAAATATTACTAATACTTTTTATCTGAATTTGTTAACGAGAAATTACCACACGTTTTAAATCCTGAATGTATATGTTTGAATATATAGTATATAGTACATATAAAAAATACATTATATTAAACCGAGACATACTGACACCTAAACAGTAAATCGTGGGTTAAATTGATAAAATTGTTACTTATTAATTATTTTTGTAATTATTAACTATGTTAAAATAAATATCATATCGAATCTATAAATGAATTATGCGATATATTGTAATAATGTAATAAATACTTATAAACATTCAACTTTTTTTATTAACAGTCAACAGAATAATATCTATTATATTATGCGTTAATTATGTTATATGTAATATTATATCAAATACTTGCATTTTGATTTTTGAATATCATTTTTTGAAAAATACCCATAGGTAATTACAGCTAGAGTAACAAATAATTTGTACTACAAAGTAGTCAGTTTAGCAGTTTAGTATTTATTGTTATTGATATATTAAAAATAATTACAATCGCATTTTGAAAATTAAATATAGTTTTGTAAAAATATTCAATAAATAAAAAAAAATTATAACACAAATAATATTTTCATTTATTATGAATTAAATACGACTTGTACATGCGATTTTCGAGATATACTTTTACAGGTATGTATATTAGGTAGGTATATAATATACAATATAGTATAGATAACTAATCAAATTTTTAAATGTTAAGTAGGTACATTATTATTGATTGAAATTAACAGTTTTCGGTAAAATTACTCGTATTTCATGCATTACAATATTATATTTCAACGTTTATTATTGATGTATATATTGTACAGTACCTACTATAATTATTACTTATTGCAATAAATACATTTGGCTTATTATTTTAACAAATATAAAAATTAAAGAATAATATTATTACTTTTTGCTATAGAAATACATTTAAATTAAAAGCATAATGATAAATGTAAAATATAATATTAAGATTCGAAAACGGTCAATAGTGAACATAGCAATCGTACGTATATTATACAATAATAAATATATTATATTTTTATTTATTTATTTATCATATTTAATATACCTACGCGATATAGGCTGTTAACATTATATTAATCAAAAATATCCGTAGAATATCTATTAAAAAAAAAAAAATGTGACTAAAATTAATTTATTTTTTACGAATTTTACGTAGGCCGATGAATTTCGATAATATTTTATTCAAATATAAACGTGTTGTTTTTATTCTACGTATATTAGCGATTATAGTGTATATTTTATTTTAATCGAAAATCAGGCGGTGAACTTTCACCATTATTTTATTCTCTCCGTACGATATAAAATATAAATGCAACTTACAAATACATAGGAATCAAGGAAACAAAAAAATTCTGGAATTTATGACAATTAAAAATTGATACTGTTTACTTATTTCCCAAATGAATTTCATTTATTATATACCTACTTATTATGTATTTTCAATTTTGTACGCATTTTAAACTTTATGTTTTTATGGAAAGAAACCGAGTGCAGTCTGAAAAGTAATTTATTCACACCCATTCAATAAGGCCAATCCAACCACAACCGTCTTTCATCGTATTAACTAAATATGATATACAATATATTTTGTTTATTCGACGAGGTTATAAAGATTACAGATGTATCGCAATTTCCGAAACGTAAGTTTTTCGATATTCAATACATTACGTGCCTATGCATATATTTCACTTGTGATTAATTGTTAGAAAAACAGACGAGTGGAAATTGCGTAGTTCAAAAATACGGTTGCGCAGTTATAAGTGTGATTGGTGAATGGTGAGATCATTAATTAAATCACAATGCAAAAAGATCAACGTATACTTATAAATAAGTATATATTTTATCTCTTAAAAAAAAATAAAGCTTAAAAAGCTCGATTAAAATACCTACATTCAATACAAACATAATATCATCATATTAACTATTATTATATCATGTTGCATTATTATTATACAGAAACAAAATGTCATTGGAGCACAAAATTTGGAATATTGGCAATTCATTATATGGAATATCTATAATGCGTTATACATTAATGAACGTTAGTGCGTGAGAGCTATAATCACTTAGTTCTCAACAATTTCAAATCCTCCCTAAATGTTTCCCCTAAACCTACTAATTTACTACCTAGTGGAAACTGCTAAAAGAGAAAGATTTTTTAAAGTACTTCCAATGGTTTAATTCAAATTTTGTCAAAAGATTTGTGTTCCATTAACTTTTTTTACGTTAGGTACAAAATGTAGGTATTTATACTAAGCACTTTATAATTTAATACACTCATCCCATAATCATATAGCAGATAGATTAGATAGATTCGATTACATTTAAATTTATTTAAAATATTATATAGGTATTAACTTTATTTATTCATGATGAATTTTTTTAATTAATAAAAATTTTGAAAATAAAGACTTGAATCTACGCTTATTTTGATAAATATATAGTTGATCTTATAAAAACACACAATACGGCAAATCAGATGACCAAATAACATCTAGGATACTTAAAATAAATAACATGAAAAATATATATTTCCTTATACAGGTAGGTACGTAGGTACTTATTATATCATCTAACCTAATATATTTGTATATTGTAACAACAGGAATGTTTTTCGAATAAATATAACAGTTAGGTATATTATTTAAAATTAAAACAAAAATAGATACTTACAGCCATTGAATACTGTTCGTTTGTATGGCGAAAAATGACAGCACGATGAATACGGATTTCCGACTCCACATTACGAGTTCAGATTTCTTTCACGCACAATCGTTTTAAATACAAAATTGTTTCTCGATGCCATAAATTCGAATTTTGAAAATCACATCTCATCGATCAGCCAAGAAGCTTTTATAATTTTACATTTAAAGAATATTTGGTTGATTAATAATGATATACATATCTATCGTCCGTTATTTTAGTTGCAACATTTACGATTATAGTATGTTCATGATTTAATTGAAATAATGTTAACTTAATAACAACGATAATATAACCATATTTTACACTTTTATCGTATTAAAAATAATTTATTATAAAATTATATAAAGGTATATATAATATATTTTTAACATATTTTATATATATATGTATCTATTAAAAAAAAAAAAAAAAATTTAACACTAATGATATTTACATTATTATAGTACAATTTATTATACGACGAATACACTTTTGAGAATATAAAACAGCGTATAAATCTTAAATTACAATTATTTAGGTATATTACAATAATAATAATTTTCCTTTATATACTTTATTTACTCGTATACATAGGTGTACAGAATGAAGAATTAACGGTGTTCGGGCCAGACCTTCTACAAGGATACAGACTAACAGGTATCTTGTTACATGCACAACTGACTTGACACTAGATGGTAAATTATTACTCTCTTATAGACTAGTTTTTCTTACTTTTGTGTAACGGCCCAAATTATTTCATTTGGGGGGAAATGCGTATGTTTGATACGTGATTATGTGTGTGTGTGTGTGCGTGTGTACGTCAGTATGTGTACCTATATATAGTATATATATTTATATAATACAGATTTAATATAAAGATAAATGCAAAATAAAATAAATCACAGGTATAGCAATATTATAAAGAATAATTCGGGCGATTCTATATAAGTATAAAATAACCCGTCAAAACGCATAAAATAAAAATATAGGTATGAGAAAGTAAAAGAAAAAGGAAGAGTAAGTAGGTACACATAATATACACCAGTGATGTGGGCTTTCAACAATTATTATAAATTAAACAAAATTATTATAAACCAATTGGCGGATTGACCGAGGAACTTTTAAAATTAACATTATAGAAAAATAATTATAATTAATTTATAAATATAAAATAATAATATACCTATACCTACTTAAATATTACATAATAGTAATAATAAAACGAAAAAAATCGATTAATAATAATTTAGAGTGAAAATGAGTTTCATCCTATAACCACACGCGCTGTTTATTATAAAATATAAAATCTATAGGTATACTATATAAATACTTAATACGTTATATAGTTTTCTTATAATAATAACTAATACCTAAGTGAATGTGATGTTTGTTATGAAATACCAAATCAATTGTATAAAGACTAAACATTGGACGTATAAATAGGTATGAATTTATTTTTTGGAATATGGATAACTAAAAAATACATTTCATTTAGACATAATATATACCTACTATTATACCTACACGTAAGTTTTTAACACAAAACATATTTAATTACTTCAGAATAAATTATTAATTCCATTGTTGATGAAAAAAAACTATGGTAGGTACACGAGGAATATATCATTCTTGACATATTATTATTTTCATATGTATTTTTGGAAAACACTTTTTCGAGTATTTAGTACAGTATTTAAATATAATGCATGTTTAGATTTGTATACAGATTATAGGTACTTTAAACGAGTTATTCTTGCTGTTGTTTATAAATTCGAAAGGCAAAGATAAAATAAAACGATTCTTACAAAAATAATAGCAAACGTGGAAATCAAGAGTTTCGTTTTTCGAATTCCAGTACAAGTAACATTATACCTTTTCTAAATTAATATCTGTGTTTTTTTATCGATACCTATAAATGAATCATTCGGAAATTTCTTCTACACTCATATAAGTTTTATTATTAAAATGAAAATTATAAAATAGTAAAACTAATACATTTCTGCATTTCGCTATCGGTACACGACATGAGACAGTATACCTAAATAACATATTAAGTAGTATCATTCAAAAATCAAAAGTTTTTATAATTGTATAATATATGAAGAGACAGATAAAATTGGACAGACTATTAGTGATTATTCTGATACGCGCATACACATTACACAAGTCACCGACTCGTCACAACTCGTCAACTCGTTTGGAAACATTTTTGATCAACTAAAAAATCGTGGAACCATTTGTAAGCATATTTTAAATAGTCCAATTTAAATTTTGAAAATTAATTTGAATTCGTTAATGTCTTTTCAGTATTTAGTAGTAAATTTTTTTTTTTTCATTTTTTGGCTATTTTTTAATTTAAATGTTTTATTTGAAAAAAAAAAAACAATAAAATCATACACCCAACAAATAATATTAAATAAATAAAAAATATTTTTCCTATAAAACATAAGAATAAACATTTGCGAATTCAAATAAGTTTCCAAAATAAAAATTGGACTAATTTTTCAGTTATAATGAAAAATATTTTCAATCGGATTGACAAGTGACCTATACATTATGCGCGTATGAGAATAACAAATTGAGAAGATAACAGATAGAAGTTATATGGGCAATGTGCAATTAAGTATGAAACAGAGAGATAAGGGTGATATACCAACATACAATGACGTATATTAAAATTTTTTTTGTTGTGGGAGAGAGGTACAAAATATTAAAAACCAACAATTTATATTACTTAATACTTTTATATATTTTTATGTAAAAATCGACTAGTTGGCAAATAAAAATCTAAAGCACTTTAAGTTGGGATGGAGGAGGCGCGGTCTATTTTGTATAATATCTAATTTTAATTTTAAATTTGTCGTCATTTAATCATTTTTAGCTTTAAATGCACTTTACTTTCATATTTTCAGAACATTTTTGTTAAATATTTGCATCACCTGTGAAAAATGTTAACACTTAGCATGAATAAAAACGAGTGACGGTCATTTTTTTTCAACATCACATATTGAATTTTTCTGTTTACATTTTCCTAATTTTCTAACAGTAATATAAAAAAAAAACTAGATTGTAAAAGATACTTATTGGCAAATTCTTATATTTTAAGTTTAATATTTAAGTATACCTGCAGACGAACAGATTATCTTTGACAGAAATACTGGGTATATAGAAACAAACTACAGGATAATAATAAAATAGTTGTAAAATATAATGTTAAAGTATTAATTAAGTAAACTTACAAGTTTTTATTATTAAAATTACTTTAAATTTTAATGTTGATTATTCCTTATAGTTTGATAATGATCAATGATAAAAGAACTAATAATAGTAATAATAATACAGTTCATTGATTTTTATTAATAAAACTTCCAAGCATGTTTCTAGTCATTAATTGGATCTAGTTAATACACTCACTAAAAATTATTTGTTTCAACAATGTTTCAATCATTTGAAATGTTCTTTGTAATTTTTTATACGTATTTTTTATCAATGTTCATTAAAATAAATACATAGTCTGTGGAATTTCCGAGTGATTAGAAATAATATTTGGAAATATGTGGAAATTATCATTATTTGATCATAATTTTCACGATATTTTTTGGTAATTTTTCCAGTTTTTTATAAAACTATTATTTATATTTTTTGAGAAATTTTTTAAAATGAGAAGTTATACTGTTGAGCATAACAAAAAATGCATACCTACAACAATATATTCTAAAATAAATTCTTAATCATAACTGGGTGAAAAGGTCATTCTAAATCATGTATCCAACTCAAATATAACTACAAATAATTTTATCATACATTTTCATAATATAAAAATCAAATCACAAAAGGTGTACAATCTATGGTATAACATTGGTTTTAGTGTAGACATCCATAAGTAAATTACAAAAACATACCTACTATAATAGGTACCTAAGTATCTAAAAAATAGATAAAATTCTTCTTGTAATTCTTGCAGTACATGCAATTTTGAAAACTCTGCATTTATGTTCATGATTGTATGGATGATTTATATAATATAACAAGCCCAAATTTTAAGAATACAATGATACCCCAATAATAAAAATATATCGAGATTTACAGAAAATAATATGGCATTGTAGGTATTGGCGTTATTAATGATCCGTAATAGGTATAATGTATTAAGAAATATACATTAAAGTTAATTATGAATTAATTATAGTGACAATTCTACATATTATGATATATACAATAAAATTGAAATAAAAGTTAGAATTTGAGATATTTATGGTGTAAATATGTTGTAAATAAATAAATAAATATCCTTAACATATAAGGCACATTTATAATAAAAAACATGTTACCAAAATAATTTTCCTAATGGTAACCTTTTAATTTACCTTTAAAAAAACGAAGTTGAAAAATTTGAGGAGAAAAGTATATACTCAATTTTATTTATAAATATCTATTAGGAGTTCAAATAAAAATAAATTAGAAGTACCTACACTTAATAATTTATAAATTATTTTAATTAATAAATTGATTTTTTTCATACTGTTTTGAATTGGTTTTATTATGTTTGTAAGAATGTATTCAATTTTAAAAAAGATGCTCAGAAATTTTTGATTCACAAAAATTACAAATTTGGAAATTACCACAAATTTGTAAAATGTATACATATTTATAATCAAATAAATAAATAAATATAAACTTAGAAACACAGTTTTTTTTTTTAAGCAATTTTGTTGAAAACTATTCCAAATTTGGAATTTAAATGTAATTTTTAGTAAATGAAGAAACTATAAAACTTCAATTCCTCAGTGTTTTCTAAATACAATCAATAATATATCATTATAAAAAAAACTAACAGCGCTTATGTTCTTATTGAATTTAAGTCTAATAAATATTATTAAATTATAAAAATAAATAATTTTTATGTAAGTACAATTTTTTGAAATATATGTTAAATTACTATTTTATAAATATCTTTGGGATTGTACGTATTAATATAATACATTTTATTTAAAAGGAAGTTACATTACAGTATAAGAAATGTACATTTAGGATTCTTATTATAGCTATGTCTTTAGAATAAATTGACCTATTACTAAATGTATAAATAAATCTATGTCCGTCTGCTTTCTAAAACTTTTAATTTTAAAGAGAAATATATTTATTTAAATTATTGTGATTTAAAATAATTATATCTGTTTTTAAAGTTAACATTTTGAGAATAGAAACTACAGACAAGGATAGATAATATTCTCATCTATAAATTTAATAATAGGTCAATTTACTTTAATATTAGAAATGAAAAATTTGTAATAAGAATACCGGACATAAATTTCCTATATTATAAGTTGGTTAAATAGACAGCAAAGTGTCCTCTGAATGTAAATCCAAATACTAACATTTTTACTAAACATAATAAGGAGAAAAAAAACTGAACAAAATTTAATAACCTAACCACAATCCTTAAAATATTAAAACCACAAAAAAAGCAGCAATCAAATATCCATATTATTTGATTTTTGAGATCAAATTTAAGTTAATAAACTATTTGAACTTATATAATATAGTTAATTCATAATTTCATTACTAACTAAAAAATTAAGCAGAAGCAGTGTCATATATCCTAAAACTTATATGTATTACTCTAAATCTTGAGTAAGACTCACCTCACATCACTGCAGATAGTACCTCATATAAAAAACACATCAGAACATTTTTGGTTTGTACTATTTTATGATGAAAAAAATAGTATAGGCTTATTAGCAAAGACTA
Organism: Pemphigus obesinymphae; assembly: GCA_025469235.1. Classification (NCBI taxonomy): domain Eukaryota; kingdom Metazoa; phylum Arthropoda; class Insecta; order Hemiptera; family Aphididae; genus Pemphigus; species Pemphigus obesinymphae. The sequence goes on along the minus strand of JAIPRL010000309.1, from coordinate 35,455 downwards.
AATAGAATGAAGTCTAACATTATAAAATTGATAGCACAGTAAAAATAAAAGTGAAGCAGAATACATTCTGCATTTCCACTAGTTATTGTCTTCTTCAATAATTGTGAATACATTTTTTTTTTTTTAATTGAATAAGGAAATAGAACTATATAAAATTAAACTGATTGCACATTTTGTGCATTTAATGTTTTAGAAAGTATCATTCTCACATATGTAGACGTAAAAAAGCATCTATTTAAAAATGATTTTTAAAAACTACCTATCCATTTCCATTGTTTTCTTCTTAGATACTAGAAAGTATAGGATATATGCCACTGAGCAGAATTGCAAATTTTAAGGTTATATAAGTCATTTAAAACAAATGCATTTAGGAAAAATATATTATAAATAACTCAATGTATCAACTGAAGTACAACCTTTGATTATATATACTATAGATTGCTCACTGTCTTGTATTACGGTGGCGTAAAAAATGTTTTTGTTGTAGAGCATTTTATAATATTTTTAGTTAGAACGATTAATGCTGTAAGCACTTATAGTCTGAAGTCACTTTTGACTCCAAATATATAGTATACACCACATCCAATTCTATAACAGTAAAACCACTGGTATACGAGTTATACTGGTTTAAGGTGAATGCCGATTACTGATTATTAGTGCTTACAAATTATGAGGTTATCTGATCTTACTAAATACTGAATATTTTCTATGATACCGAAATATGAGTTAGTAATAAATATATATTGTATAATATAATCAATGTTATAACCTTATCAGTTCATCTTGAACACAAGCAATCGTTACGTTTTTATGAATTTCAGTCGTTCATAGAATATATTCAAGCCTTGTTATTCACATTCAACTATTATATATTTTTCTAGTCTGACAGACTCTGGCGGAGAAAGTAGTTGTGCGACATTTAACTTGTATTCAAATTGATATACATTTTCTGAACATTAACATGTGATGTAAGCCAATGTTCAAGATGAATCATACAGGTTATAAATGAGTATAGTTTTAGTTTAATGACAAAGCCATTAAACATGATTATATAAATTCCTTATTATATTAATTTAAATATATAAATTTATAACAAAATTAATTGTAGTGATGTAGAAAAACAATAATAGATCGCAAATGACCTATAGATAACTGATCAGAGATATTAATATTAAGTGTCAAGATTTATTTCGCTGGAGTGAAATATTCTCGAGTAATAATTATAACCTGTCATGATTTACGCCCTTTTTTAGTAGTTGTTTTGCGTTTGGTACTAAGTCTTGTTGTACTGGAAGTTGTATTACCCTTAGAGTTTGTTTTGTTGGCTTTTGATTTCATCTGTGTTTGATTTGTTGATTGAGATTGTATGGAAGGTGATTGTTGTGCACTAGTATTTTTTTTTTGTGTGCCCAAATGTTCTTGTACTAAATCAGGCAATATACCTTTTTGGGCCAACATAGTTAGAAATGTACATATAAATTGATCATAATTGTGTGTCCGACGGCAATCATCAATCTTATATTTATTACGTTTTTCATTCTCTTCTCGTAAAATACCTAAAAATGGAAGATAAATTTAGTAAACAATTAAATATTTGATTGCTAACAAAAGTTTTGAATTAAATTACCGTCACTCATATTGATTTCGAGTTCTAAGTTTTTTACTAGAGCCAATAAGTCTTTAGGAGAAAAAGTGTGAGATTTTATATTATTTTCCAATGTTTGATCATTATTATCTTCTTTATCTGAAGAATGACTAGATGATGTCTCCCATCCTTTGGGCATAGCTCCTGCTTCCAAACAAACACTTTTTATGTCTTTTGGATCTCCATTACCATCTGACCCTCCACTTGACGATTGAACACGTATTACTACAATATTATTTGATTCTGGACATGTCTGAAAGTTATACAATTTTAATATTAAACCAATTGACAGTGCAATTTTTAATGTTCCACAATGTGAAATAAAAATTAAAAAAAATATTTTAAGTAATTGCATAATGAAAAAAAGGTGATTTTACAACATTATGTTTCACCAATTTATAGAAATATAAGGAACACACCAAAATGTCATATGTTTGTAAGATTACAAAAGTATATATAATACCAAAAAATATTAAATTTGATAAATTATAATACATCTATAAAATACATAGATGATAGGTACCTACTACAATTATCAAGTCAATATTTCAAGTCTTAAAGATAATTAAATTAGATATTATAATATTACATTCAAATTTCCAACAAAAACACTTGAAAACTAACATGATTTTACTAAAAAAAAAGCAATTATTGCCCAATAGGTATCTATTGAACTCTGAAAAAATAACAAAAAAACTAATAAAAAAATGCATCACAAAACTAGGGGCAGCACCCATGACTTGTTAAAGGAAGGATGATTTTTCTTTTTATATATATATATATATAATTATAAAGTCTATAATGATATATCTTTCTAAAGGCTTCCTTGGAGCTCACATTGCATCAAAAAAAAAAAAAAATTAGGAACAAATTATTTTATACAGTTTTATAGAATTTTGTGAAATTAACCCTGTGCAGGGGATAAGAAAACTTCCACGATTACATCATGTCTGTTATATAAGTCGACTAATTAAGGTTGCATCAGGTTGACAGTCAGCATAAAACTTGTCAAATTAGTATGAGGAGTGCTAAAAAGTATATAGGCAAGTTTTTCCATCTCAGATGTACACGTGAAAAACGTGTGAGAGGAAATTACGTACTTGGGTATAGAGATAGCCTAAGGGATGAAGTGAGCAGTACTAAAGTGACAGTGGCTGCGGTAGCTGTTCCATCAGTTATATGTGTGGGTCTATTTAACGGCCGTTATGTTGATGGTATAAGGAAGCACCAAAGTGTTTTATGTTAGATTCACACCTGAGTATGCAGGATAAGTTTAATGTGAGAGTAGATACATGGAAAGTAGGAACATTGACAGACAGAAGCAGGGAGGGGAGTTAGCAGAAGTTTTGAAGATGAGGAATGTGAATATTTATTGTGTGCAAGAAACAAAGTTGAAAGGGGAGAAAGCAAGAAAAATTGGTGAGAGGTATGATAAAATCATATACTTGGGAAGGACTAGTACAAGGAGTGGTATAGAAGTGATATTAGATGAAAAAATGAAAGGGAAAGTGTTAGAGGTGATTAGGAAAAGTAATAGGGTAATTGTGGTCAGAGTAATATTAGAGAATAAGGTATTGAATATAGTAAGTACATATGCTCAACAAGTGGGATGTAAGGAAAGCCAGAAAGAAGAGTTCTGGCAAGAGATGGATGAGTTAATGCTAGAAGTACAAGTTAAGAATATTGTAATTAGTGGGGATATAAATGGACATATAGGCAGGGATATAATAGATCATGAGGGAATGAAGGAAATGGATTAGGAGAAAGGAATGAGGCTGGAGAAAGAATACTGAACTTTGTATCAGCGTATAAATTAGAAATTGTAAATACTTATTTAAGGAAGAGAAAAAAGGAACCAAATCACAAATTGATTATATTATATGGAAGGGAGGAGGTATAAAACAGTGTAAGGACTATAAATTAATCCCGGGTAAGAGTGTGATAACACAACATAGGTTGATGGTTATGGAGATTTAGTGTAGGAAAAATAGGGTACACAAAAAGCAAAATGTAAATAAGGAACCGAGGATTAGATGGTGGAAACTAACGGGTGAGAATGAAAAAGTATTTATAAAAATGCTGTTTGAGACAGAGGTGTGGAATATGTAAGGAGATATTAACGAAATATGGGAAAAAGTAGCAGAGGGTGTTAAAAAGGTTGCTAAGGAAGTCATTGGTGAGAGTAGAGGTAATATTCCAGAGGATAAGCAAACATGGTGGAGGGCAAAAGAAGTGCAGGAGATGATAACAAAGAAAAAAATACAATTTAAGAAATGGCAGAAAACCAGAGTGAGGGTACCCAGATTGGGTAGAGTACAAAAGTTTATTTAAAGCAGCAAAAAGTGCAACAAATAAAACTAAATTAGGGAAATATGTCAAGTTGTATGGGAGGTTATAAATAAAAGAAGAGTTTAGAGGTATACATGCTAAGGGAAGAGAAACAATACAGGGACTTTAGAAATGTTTGGTATATAAAATATGATAATAAGAGGGTGTAACGAAGGACAAGGAAGTGATAAAGAGAAAGAATATTTTGAGGGATTATTAAAAAAACAATTTTAGAGAGAGACAATTGATCGAGTTGAGTGAAATTTTTGTTTGGTGGATTTAATAAGGGAAGAGGAAGTATAGAGTACTGTTAGAAAAATGAGAAATAAAAAAGCTCCGACTGGATGAAGTACCAGTATAAGTATGGAAAGTATAAGGAATAGGTATAGGATGGCTGACAAAATTCTTTAATAAGGTACTAGTTGAAGGAAAAATTCCAAAAGTGTGGAGGAATACCTGTAGTTGTGTGGTACCGATATTTAAAGGTAAAGGAGATGTACAGGAATGTAGAAATTATAGAGGAATACAATTTATGAGCTACAGTATGAAGATTTGGGAAAAGATAATAAATAAGAGAATAAGAAGTGAGACATTTGTTAAGAGATATCAGTTTGGGTTAACCTGGGAGGTCCAATAATGGATCCAATACTCGTATTTTGTGTAAGACAAATTGTAGAGAAGTACAGAGAAAGGAAAATTTAAATGTGTATGGTATTTATTAATTTAGAGGTTTATGATTGGGTTTCTAGGGAGATCTTAAAGTGGGCATTAATGAAAAAAGGATTACCAAAGGTGTATGTGAACAATATTGAAGATAATTATGTATGAAGGGACGAGTACAAGAGTGAAGAGTCTGTATGGAGAAACTGAGGATTTTAGAGTCGGAAATTTGGGTGGGAATGGGAGTTTGGCTTTGAGTCCTTACTTACTTTCCTTGGTAATTTATGAAATAACAAAGAATATACAAAGTGAGGTATCATGCTGCATACTGATTGCAGATGATAGAGTACTAATAGGCTGATAGGAAAGTCCCAGAGAAGTGAATGGTAAACTTGAAGAATCCTTGAAAGTAAAGGATTAAAGATTAGTAGGGATAAATCAGAATATATAGAGTATGATTTTGATGAAAGAAAACACAGAGGGAATAGGGAAAGACTAGAAATAAAGTTTAGTGGAGATGTAGTGGGAGAGGTTAAGAGGTTCAAGTATTTAAGGTTCGTTGTACAGAAGGATGGGGGTTTCGAAGAAAATATGAAACACGGGATTAAGTGGAGAAAAGCGTCAGGTGTTTAGTGTGACTAAAGAATTCCTATTAGGTTAAAAGGAAAATTGCATAAGATATAGATGTATGGAACAGAATGGTGGGCAGTAGATAGGAAGATAAAACAGATAATGAGTGTATAATCCGTCCAGTTCATTTGTGCCCTCTGTGACGTCACACGTTTGACCAGATCAGGGGTTCAAAAATATTAATTAAAAAATACCTATAACATGTGATTTTTATATTATCATGGATATTATCGGGTAATCAGTATTTTTCCTGGAGTATTTCTTAGAGATAACCTCAAAAAAAGTATATTGGTAACATATCTGTGCTTCTGCAATTTTAATAACCCCTACAAATTTAAAAATGTAATGGTCATGAAGGGCACAGATGAGAATAAGGTGATTGAAGTAAGGAATGAGTATATCAGAGGTACCTAGTATAGGAGTAGCTTCGATAGTTGACAAAATGAGGGAGAACAGATTGAGATGGCCTGGGCACGTATTAAGGAGGGTAAAGACAGAACCAATAAGAATAGTAAAGGAAATATATGTTGATTGAAGAGGGGGAGAGGAAGACTGAAAAAGAGGTGAAGGATGTGATGGCCAGGGATATCAGGAAAGTGAGGGTAAGAGAAGATGTGGGAGATGGAATAAAGTGGAAGTGTAAGACTAGGGTGGCCAATCTAAAATAGTTAAGAGAAAAGGCGAAGAAACGGAAGAGTTTTATAGAATTTTGTATTTAATCATATCTATATTTTTTTTTTATATTTTCGTAGGATTTATGAAAATCTTAAACAAATCTTGAAAGTCTTTATAATGTGAAATAATTATAATAACGGTCTTAGACAGCTGTGGTTATAACACAGGATAGTTATATTTAATTTATTATGTGGTTATAAATTATAATATTATAATATATGATTATGGTAATCGAACTAATAATCCCTGGACAAAAAATCTCAGGAAATACATTCCTTTTCGCTGCAAATTTAAAACATATCTATAAAAATAGGAATTGCTATTTAAAACTTTATCCCTTTCCATGTACATATGTAATATGCACATGCATTTTTTAAAATAGCCGAAACTCTTATATTTGATACCAGATTTGGATAGGTAAATTTATTTAAACTAATTTTGACCATGGTAATATAATAAATATAAATATATATAATAATATCAACCAGGGTCTTAAACTCTAAATTGTCTGAGTTACAGTCGTTAATAATAGATTTTTAAAATCTGAAACTGCTTTAACTCCCATCAGTTTTGGATTTAGGAAAGTAGTTTATGCATCAAAATTAGTTTTAAAAAATTACCTATCCGAATCCAGGATAAAAAAAATAAGGGTTACTTAAAAAGTTGTAAGTTATTGCACAAACGTGCTCCGAAAAGGTTAAAAATTTAAATAGCAATTCCTATTTTTAATAGATACATTTTAAATTCTGAGCAAAACGAGGAATTTATTAATTTTACAATAATGTGCTTTTTTTTAATGTCTGTACCCAAAAATTCTATAAAGAGTGCTCATTACATGCATATCTTGCGGTACCAAATTGCATCTAGTTGCTACATTTGGAAAAAATTTCCCAATTTTCAGTTTTGGGCTATTTATAGCAATTTTTAATCTTGAAATTCATAAAGAGAAATAAACAAAAATACATTAATATGTCTTAAATAAGTTAATTAAAAAAAATAAAGTTTAGACTTTAAAATTGTATAAAAGGTTAAAGTAAATGTACATTATTCTAACTATATTCAAAAATCTCAAAAATTAGTAGTCACAATTATTTTAAATATCCATTCAAGTTTTTTGACTAATATTTCGATAAGAAATATATTTGAATTTCCAGTAAAAAATTAGTACAAAGACTTGAAATTTTTACTTTGTATGTATTTTATTTATATTATTTTATATTATATTATATTGATGCAGTGAATTTTTCAAAAAAATATAATTAATTTAGATTGCGATTTTAATCAGAATTTGGCGATTGAATTTAGTTTAGAAATCAATACGATTTTAAGTTTTATGATTTCACACAATTTTTTTTATAGGACAGTACTCTTTTTTGTATATTGTTTTAGTGTCCTAGCTTAACAATAGTGTTATGTACACGAAATTGTACTCTTTTTTTCAAAAATATCACCAGTTAATACATACATTTTATTACTTTTCAAGATTTAATTATTTATATTTTATGGGTCAACCTAACACGTATTAATATAAGATGCTTTACCACTTTAGTATGAACCACAATATAATAATTTTATAGTGCATTAATATTATATACGCAATGGCGTAGCCAGAGAGGATTTTGGATGTTAAGGCCCTCCCATTGCTTTTTTTTCATACATTTTAACCTAATAAATGTAAACTATTTTATTTTAATGTTTAATTATTATTAATAATGGAATACATACCACTAAACCTAGTTCTTAAATAGTCCAATAAGAGTATGAGCATTGAACAACAAACCTAACAAAGAATATAAAAACTTATACTTAACTTCCCCCCTACATAATCCTGGCTTGCTACTGTATGTAACTACTGTATTACTGTATACTTAGTATTTTTACCTTTCAAAATTCATTTATTTTCAGTGTAATCATTTTCAAAGTATTTTAATCATAGACACCAATGTTGTATTTGACCTGTGTCTATAGGGGAGAGTGTGGGAAACAGATGTTTTTATATGTATAGAATACATATTATGTTTTTTTTATATATAATTGACACAAGTAAGTTTAAGTTTTATAATAATTACCTAATTAATATTAGTAGATAAGACAAAATTATTAAAATATTTTACATTAAAAAAAACCGAATTATTAATTAGTATTAGGTACTAAATCATTGTTAGGTTTTCATTTTTTAATGAATGGAAAATCATTTTGTAACTTTTCGTAAAGATGTAAATATCACACTATCTTTTAGAAGCTACAATAATAAAAAAGTAAAAGAAAACACAAATATTTAATCAAATTCTAGATCATACAAAATATTATATAAAAATATCAGAAATATAGAATTGTGTAGTGTAAAACTATGCGAAAAATTCGGGAACTTTGCCGATTGTTCAATATTTGTATAAAATACAAGTACTTATATCAATAATTATTAATAGGTATTATTTATACAAATTTAAAATTATTTATTATATATTAATCACATTTTTAATTCTAGTATATTATAATGGCCTTAATGAAACCCGGTAACCTATTCCTGATGGACTTCTTTGGGACACTGAGACTTGAGTTTCTAAACAGGTAACATAACAGAAGATCCAGGACAAATAGCCACCCTAAAATAAGAGTCCGAGTAGTCAAAATTAAATTTGGGGATCGTAGCACCCACAAAAATCAGCTGGTTTTACAATAAGAAAAGTGATATTCAAAATATAAACATTTTTACAATCGGAGTTTTTTTTCATTATTGCATAATTTGATATATTATGGGTTTATTATATACCTACATATTTATATTTTGAAAAATACATTTACCTACTCCTTAAAGCGTAGGTATACCCATTACCAATTAAAAAATTATATACCTAAAGATATTTTTTTGTTAGATCTTTATTCTGGTTATCATATTCTCTTTCACCTTTTTGAACACTCTGTTTACACAAGTGTTTACAGATATGTAAAAATAGGTACGTACTAATAATAATAATTCATTTTTACTTTTAAATTCTAAGCATAGCAAGTAATTTATTGGTTTTATAATGATGCATTTTATTTTAATCTTTTTTTTTTTTTTTTGTGAATGTTTACACTTTTCTAGTACCAATGGTCGAGTATAGAGGTTTAAAAGTTAAGAGCTAAGAGTCTTCTAATACTAAATTATTCTAGTTGATATTTTAAAGAAGTCAATTTGTTTATTTTTACAGTAATTTTTTTAAGCGTAATGGATAACTACTAAAAATTAATAAACCCAAATATTGTTGAATGCATTAATTTATCATTACTAATAAATTTTAAATAAAAATAATACACTGCCATGACCAATGACTAAAAAAATGATGGACCAACTTCAACATCAGTATCTAGACTTAATTACCTATCTACTTAATAATTAATTTTATACATAAAAAATTTAAACACTTGAAAATTTAAGAAAAACCCTTATTACCTTTTCTTCTTTAAAGTCTTTTGATGTGCCAGGGATAGGTGACATTTCTTTTTTAACACATTTATTTGGTGATTGATCTTCATCAATGGTTTTCCATGGTTTTTTCAAGTCATCAACTAATACAAGTTGTTGTAAAGCTTCTAAAACAATTTGCCTATTTGTCTTGAGCATATTTAATTTGTGGGTAATGGCTAGTCGTTTATCTGGAACAACAGCCATTAAATTGAATCGTATGTCACTATACTCAGCTGCTGCACCGAGTCTATCACTAATCACTCTTCTAAATTTTTCAGTCCAATCTTCATTTTCGGCCCATGGTCCATGATCCATGGGATATGGTTTCAGTCCATCTAATTCGTACAAATGGCCATTAATAGGCACATAGCTGACGAAATGGTATGCCTCACCAGTAAATCGTCCAGTTGTCAAGCCCGGTGTTTTATCCATACGTGGTCTACTCTTTGGCATAGCATGCGAATTGTGTGCACGTGCTAATTCGGGAGTGTTACCAATAGCCCATCCTTTATTCTCTGGGTTCATACCTCGAGTGTGTTCCTTAAGATGTCCCAATGTCTCACCCAGGTGGATATCTGAACAATTGAGCAATACAGATAGTAGGGCATGTGTAGCACAGCTATTAGGTATCATTTGTTGAGCGAAAAATATGCCGTTGATGGCATCATCATCTTTAACGAATATATCAGTTTGGTCTACGATTTTCCTACGGCTACGGCGTTCTTCGATCCATCGGAATAAGAATATAAAACCATAAACAGGACTATCCAATTGTTTCTGAAGGTCGTAAATTTCTTCTAGTTGAACTCCTTTCACTCCAAAATCTTCTAAAAGCAATGTGAACAGACCAGGATCGCTCTCTAATTCCAACCATCCTTGCACGAGCCTATGCAAATCCACAGGCATTTTAACAAAGTTAACATAACAATTAAATAGACAAATAAAAATTTGAATTTTGAATTTTTCACAGAAATGATTATCATTGTACCTAGGTATCAATCCAGTCACGGATAGTCCATGAATCCAGTACACAAAATATCTTGATAACTCGTAGTTTTAATATTTTACTCCATGGAATTGAAATATTTAGGTTATGATTTTAACGTTCTATATTCAAAAACGATAAGAACAACTAAAATGTAAATTGTATATAATATATATTTTTAACGGATTTTGATTCAAGGTTTTCGTATCTTCATTAAGAATATTTAAATCCTATTCTCGTTACGAAACATCAGTAATTTACTTAAATGATTAGAGATCCTCTGGAAAAATGATTCACAAGTTTCTTACCAACTTGACGGTGTGCTTTTTGCTCACATTCGCAACTCCTATAAGTTCCCAAACGAAAAGTAAGTAATTGAATTTTTTTTAATGCATTCTTACTTTTTAAAATTAAAATTTCATTTGTAGGTATGATTTTTTGGTAAACGGAAAAAAATCACAAAAAAAAAAAACCAAAATAAAAAAAAAGCCAAAGTGAAAAACAAATTATTTTTTACAATATATTTATTCATTAATTATAAATTATAATATACAATTCATTGTTAATTACCTATATAAATCATATATATATATATATATATGTAAGTTATTATAGAAGTTAAAAGATATATTATAATGTATCTACAGTTACATTTGAATAATTATAGTTTTTTAAATAGTATACCTTTAATTTTTTTATAAAAATAGATAATAATAATAATATATAAAATAAAATCATATAAATAGTGAATTTGAATATATAGTGTATGACAATATTGAGAATGTTCACTTAAAAATTAAATTTATTCACATTCATGTGCAATACTTAAAAAATGAATTTGTTCACTTTCAAATTTATCTAAAAAGAACACGTTCACACTCAAGTTCTTAAAAAAAACAAACGTGTTTATCTGGTCATTTATTTTAATTAATCAATTATCAACAAAATATAAATTTTTCATATATATATATATATATACTAAAAAATTACCGATTCATAGAAACTCTCGTTTTCATTTTATAGGGGAACCAAGGAAATTAGACTTTTGAGTATTATATTTAAATCTTATAAGGTTTATAGCAAAATTTTAATATATTTAAATTTAATTCGAACGACCTGAAAATCTTTAAAATTTTAACATCGTTCACATTCTAGTTGACAGAAATGAGTGACATTCGCGTGTCGTTCAAAAAATATGAATGTGAACGCATGAACGACGTTCTTTCAAAACACTAGTATATGATATTGGCAATATAATTTATTTGAATTTATTCTAAAAGAAATCTTTCAGATAATAATTTTGAAATGTTAATATACTTATCAAATTTATGACATGGGGATTTTAGGATAACTATTTTTATATTATTGTGGTTGCAGTATATTGCTATGTTTATTGTTTATTGGTGGTTTTAATTTTTATTTATTTATTTTAAATTACCATGGAAATAATTACCTCCAATAAAGGATAGGAGAAATTATGGATTTATGTATATTTTGAAACATCTGGGAAAAAAATATTATACGTGGAGATGCAATAAAAAAAGTTCCCAAAAAAACTACCCAGCCATCTACCACACTACAAATTTTTAAGACGAACCCGACATTAAAAACCAAATCAAAAAATCAAAATATGTTTATACCATATGGTATAAACAATAACCGTACACCAGACTTTTGTGGTTTTTTTTTTCTTTGGTTCTTTTCCGTGATTCGATATTTTATATAAAGTCCGACGGTATAATAACTAATATTGCGTACCTTCTTACTTTTTAAGTAAGCAAATGACAGAGATATATAGCTATCACGATATAGTGCAGGCTTTATGATGACTTTTAAGTTGTTAACGCTAAATTAATTAAAACCCAATTTTTAAAAAAAAAAATATTTTTGTTCTTAGTGTTTTTAGATTTAACGAATTATGTAGTATGCTTATTTTTAAAGTTGTATGTTCAAACTAATAATTTTAACTAATCACTTATAATTGGAATAAATGTGTTTTAGCATTTTTTTTTTTCCCCCATAAATTATCGCTTACTTGAATAATTTAAATCAAAAATATTTCCCGTTTTGTTTTAAAAAAATATTGTCAGTTAAGAAATTGGGTAAAGTAATAGCGGAATCACGTTAATAACCCAAAAATTAAGTAGTTAGGTTAGGTACCTATGTAATATAAGTTCTACCTGATTACTTATATATCATATATACCTATACATAATATGTGATTTTAGGTAAAATATCACACAACTTTAAAAATTAAAAATTTGATATAGATATAGTATATCAAGTGAATGCAGATGATACCATAGAATGCTGTTCTGCAAAAGAGAAAATTAATCAATTACCACCAATTTATTGTTATCCTGGCAGTGAGAAAAGTGTACTTAAAGTTTTTCAAACAATTATGGTATATGTTTAATTGTTTATTCATAAATGAAAGATTAATATTAATTATTTTATTTATTATACAGGTAGATTTAACAATTGGAAAATCTGAAGATTTTATGGTATATCAAGGTATTGATCAGCATGTAGTTGAAGAACAAATGTTATCTGATGAAGCTACTTTGTCTTTCAACAAAATAATATCATTTTTTTGGAGACAGAAAGATTTCAAATTGGACCCATTTGAGCAATCTTGTTTTAGTATCAAAACCAATGCTAATTTTAAAATAAGAATTCGATCTATTTGTAAGTAATTCATATTTATCTATTATTATTGTTATATTTCTATGTATGAAATTAATAATATTGATAGGTATGTCTGCTTATTTACCATTAATATATATTTACTATTTTTACAGCATTGGATCATAAGAGATTAGGAATGTTTATAGTGGGTCTTTTCCTGTTTGAATACTCAGCTAGATTAAGTCACAATTCTTTATTTTATTACTTATGCGGTATGACAATTGGTGTGACTGCTTCTTTTGTGATCATTATATTACTCATCAGTCGTCTGATACCTAAAGTATATAGTACATTGTAATATCTTTTGTTTGTGTTTTTTTTTTTATTGTTTTATGTTTTATAGAAAAAAATGTTGGTGGGATATTTAGGAGCAAGTTGTATGTTGAGTCTCTATGCTATTCAGATGATGATAGAAAACATCAATATGATCTTGATACTATATTATAAGTACATAATGGGATATATAATTTTCTCTATGTTGGTCAGTTTTGTTGTATGCTACAGATATGGACCTGTGACAAATCCGAGATCTATTGATCTTATAAGATGGACATTGCAGGTAATTATATTATTATTATATTTTACTTTATATTAACTAAAACCATTAACATTTTTAAAAAAAATATTTTAGTTACTTGGTCTAGCTCTGGTTACATTATGTAGTTTTCATTTAGAAGCCATGATGTTTGTGAATATTTTAAGTATTATATTATACTACAAGAAATGTTCCCTTCCTTTTGGGTTAGTATACAATTAATATGAATACAAAATTATAGTAATACTTATAAATTATAATTTATTTTATAGATTGTTACCTAAGCGTAAACAAAAACCACGATTATTGACTGAAGATGAGTATGTACAACAATCACTGATTGAAACACCAAAGGCTCTTGAAGAACTGCGAAAATACTGTAAAAGTCCAGAATGTGATACATGGAAGGTTGTAACTCGGCTGCGGAATCCTAAACTGTAAAATAAATTGTTTAACCAAGTAGATGTATTTATTTTATGTTCATTCCCGATTATATTTTAGATTTGCTGACTTTATGGAAACATCAGCTCATGTTAGCACAGAAGCAGTTGAAGAACATGAAAAAGAGCTTGATGAGTATGAAACTGAATACAATTCAGAAAGTGAAAATGATTTATCTAATGATAGTAATGCATTACATATGAGTGACACCGAATAAAATGTTTAATAAAAATATAGTACCTAATTTGAATTATTTACTTATAAAAAGAAATCATTTACGTATTATTTGTATTAAAATTTTGTAAATAACCTTTGTTGTTATTATTTAATATTTGTATTAGTATTAGTATTAATAAAAATATATTATATTTTTTTTGTATTGGCCTCAAAAATTACTATTGGTAAACGACTGAATGTTTTATGATCTAAATAATATTTATTTTATTTTATAAGCCATATTATGTTGTTATGCACATAATTGACAAAATAAAATAGTTTTAGTTCAACAATGAGTAATTCTATTGAAATACTTGAGAATACTTTAAATCCTATTAATTTGGAAATATCCAATGATGCAATTGATGAAACCGAAGAACAGAAAATCGGTGTTGACGTTAATATCAATGAAGACAATAATGAAATAGAAGAAGAACAAAATAGTGTGTACAACACTAATATTATTATTGAAGACAACTATGGATATATCAAGGTAAAATTTGTATTATTTGAATTTTTGTATTTTATTCAAAATTTTCTAATATTGTATATTGTTCTAATATTTGTTTAATTAAGGATGAAAATGGACAAGAAGTCAATGTAACTAAGTACACTTTGTTGAATGAAGAAAGAGTTTTCATTGAAATTATTAATTACGGTGCTACAGTTATTTCGTGTTGGGTGCCAAATGCATTGGGAGAACTTGATGATGTCTTACTTGGTTTTGATTCAATTGAAGGCAAGTTCATATTATAAAATATATATGTTAATTTACCTGATAGATAGATATTATTTTACATGTATTTATATGCAATTCTTGGCAGTACTATGAAAGTATTTCCCGAGGTGCTGTCGGTTTAACATTAAAAAATAAAATACATTGTTTCTTACATCTTTTTAATCTTTTGAAATAAATAAAACTATGAAATATGAACACTTCACTGTCATTATGGATATTAACATATTATAGTTTTTGTTTTACTTAAATTAAGTATTTAATAATTATTAATTTACATCATTATAATAAATAATAGATTGTTAAAGGAATATAATACCTGACTCAGTCTGTCTCTTACATACAACCTAGTAGAATCTGGTTTTGTATTTTCAATTTTTTAGTAATAGGTTGTTTTTGAGTATAATAATATTGATAAAGATGGCAAAATATATGACATTGTAATTTTTTAAATTTTTTTATGATTATTAAAATGCAAATATTTTTCTTAAAATGTTATTTACCAAAAAAAATAATATGTCATGGCTTTCTTACCATCATAGAAATGTTGCTTTCTCATTTATATTAATTTTATTATTATTATTATTTTCTTTTTATATAAGTCAAATAAATATTGTAACATATAATAATTGTGTTGTAATATTTTATCCAAAATAAAACATATCATAGATTATTCTCTCATTATTAATTATTATATCCATAAATCAACATATTACTCACAAAATTAGAAGTACAAAAATCGATTTTACTATGTTGTGTGTATGGGTCAGACAAAGCCAATTGAGTTAGATACTATATTCTGTTGTCATGAATAAGACTTACAATACATGTGTCATTTTTAAAAATAAATTCGAATTTTTATACTAAAATTATTCAAGTTGTGTCCACACTAGCATAACATATTACATATTTGTGAAACAAATTAGCACACTTATTAAAATTTATCACAGTTAAGATATAATTTGTATTAATATATATAATGAGTACTTGTGACTATTTATAACAGGAATAGGCAACTGGTGGCCCACTATACCTTTTTATCCATTTATCTTTCGACATTTTTATCATCGAAAATTTTACTACAATTTACTTCAAATATAGTAAAAATAGCTAGATAAATTGTATCTTGGAGAAATTTTCAATAATAAAATATATATATTAAACTTAGATATTAGTTCTTAACATAGACATAAAATATATATTAATAAACTTGTTTCATTTAATAATAAAAAATACAGCTTTATATCTGGCCCACAATAATTTTAAGTTTCAAAATTTGGCCCTCTAATTACTTTGAGTTGCCCATCCCTGATTTATAATATTATATTATATACCCAAAATGATAATATTATACACTTTTATTTTGTGTATATGTATTTTAAAATCTAAGTTGTCATCTTCACCGCTTACAAAAATTAACCATCAGAAACAATATAAATCGAAATTAAGTCCCAGTTTAACAAGGTATTTTTATTTTCTAACATTTCTATTACTTCTTTTATGTTTAATTCCTTATCATTATTTATATGTTTTAAAAGTTTTACTGATTTTACATTATGATTTGTATTTAATACATGTTCTGCAACAGGAGATTTGTCGTCATTTTGTTTTTTGACATTTTCTAAATGTTCTTTAAACCTAATATCTATATTTCTTTTTGTTTGACTTGCAGAGCATTTGAATGAAAAAGAAGTTGATGTAAAATTACCTCCTACACTTACTTATTAAAAGAATAGATAACCAAATAAAACTTTAAATTTATTGAAAGAAAACACACACTTTCAGGTATATTCCAAAAAAATCAAACCACCATTGTCAATAAAAAACGGCAGCATTTAATAGTATGGTTTTTAGATTAATTAATATCCCTTTAAATAAAAAAGACTGACAAAGAATTAAAAATAATACCTGAAATCAATAAATTTAATGGTTATGAAAAATATTTAATTTTAAAAATGGTAAGGAAACATAAATGGTCAAAAGAACTTAAGATGGTCAGCACTCTTAATAATGGGTTAGATAACAAAATATTAAGATCAGCAATGGTGTATTATCCTAAAATCTCAGATCGTTTAACAAAAAAAAAAACAGAAAATACCTACTCATATATTATGTTGTATACTACAATTTACAGTTACATTATACTGTATTTACGATATTCGATTCGACACAGTGTTTCATGCTACATCATTTTATGTTGGTATGGACATGGATTTATAGGAGTATTTTAATACTTACTATTTTAAAATTTTGTAATTAAAATAAAATATTTGTATTACTACATTTATGAATTTCATAATGAACTAGATAATAAATACCCTTTTAATAATTACCAAATCATCTTTTATTACTATTTTAAAAATTCTGAATACAAATAAAGGAGTATATTTGTTACAATCATAATAAATGAAATAATATTTAGTAAATACAATATTTTTCTGACTGAACCAGAGGAAATGTATCTATGACGTAATCTATATTTTTTATAAATTTAGCATTATAATTGTTTTTAATATTTTAGATTAAGATCAAAGCAATTTATTTTAGTTTTATGGTTTTTTTATTTTATGTCGTAAATATATTTTTTTGGTTAGGAGTCTTGCAGAAGTTTTGGAATAAAAAGTATTTTTGTTAGCAAATTTGTTTTAGTTGGTACATTAGAGAGGTTATTTTTCAACTTTCCTAATAGTTTTCTGAAGCATAAAGAAAAACTACCAAAAATAACATAAAATTCTTATAAATTGAAATAATAATTCCAAAGATATTTAATTGATACCAAATATTTACTGAAATAAAAAATTAAAAACTTGATCATTTTTAAAAATGTAGGTATTAAACAATTAGAATTTGATTTTTTATGCTATATATACATTTTTGGATAGAAGAAGACTAATAAGTTTTGGAATAAAGAGCTCTTGATTGAAAATTTATTCTAGTTAATATTTTAATGTAAGTATAGTTGGACATTTTTTATTTTCCCAGTAGTTTTCTTAAGTGTAAAAGAAAAATAAAGTTAACAATTTTTTATTTTATTTTTGTTGTTATTAATATACAAAACTTCAATTCAAAATTGTTTTTCTAATACATAGTTTATCCTTACTTTCAAATGTAAGATAATAATAATAAACTATCATGTATGAGGGAGGTGAATAGATAGGTCAGAATAGCTATACTGTTAATTGCGAACTAAAACGTGACCAATTGAGGTTGCGTCAGGTTAATAGCTGATATAAAATTTGTCAAATGAATATGAGGAGTCCGGACCAACATGTAGGTGAGTCGTCCCATCTCGGTTGTGCATAGAGATAACAAGTGAGAAAAAATGGAGTTGTGTGGAGATGGCCTAAGGGTGTGATAGCTAGTACCAGCTTGACAGCGAGTGTGGTAGTAGTGTCATCAGTAATATTTGTGGGACTACCCCACGGTCGTAATGTCAACAGTGTATGGAAAGCACCAAAATATTTTCACGTCTAAGTATTATGTAAGATAGGTACAAAGTGAGATTAGGTATGTGGATTGTAGGAACATTGACGGGCAGAAACTAGGAATTAGCAGACGTTTTGAGAAGGAGGAATATGAATATTTACGGTATGCAAGAAACAAAGTAGAAAAGGGAGAAAGCCAAGGAAATTTGTGAGGGGTATAAAATCATATACTTTGGAAAGATGAGTACAAAAAATGATGTAGTGATAGTAGACAAAGAAATTAAAGGAAAAGTGGTAGTCAATTAAGGTGAGAGTAAATGGTGAAAGTAGTGTTGGAGGATAAGGTATTGAATATGCATGTGCTCCATAAGTGGGATGTGAGGAAGGCCAAAATGAAGAGTTCTAGGAGGAGATTATTGGGGAAATCCAGGAAGTGAGGATATTGTGATTGGGGGGTTATGTTGTACATATGTGTAATATTATTACTAATAATATTGTAATACTGAAATATAATATTAATATGTGTATAAACAATCGATAATCATGTATGTGAAAACCTATGTAAAAAAAAAACATAATATTCGTTTTCAATGTTAATAAAAACACTGGTAGGACAATGCATTCCAGGCACGCCACACCGATTTAATATATACATTAAATTACAAGTATATGTAATAGGAATAATATTTCAATTATATTTGAATCTACGTAAATAAAATATATTCAATTAACACACATAACGAGGAGGTGCTTGCGCTGCAATAATGACAAGGATCACACACTCCGATTACATTTTAGCCGACATAGGCAGTACGTCTACCTATACCGAGAAGTCTGCCGCTACAGTCGGGACTCAAACAATATTTTGTCTAGGTTATCAATAAGGGCAAAAATGTCTCGCGAATTAACCCTTGCTCCTTTGTAACGCATCATCCTCTCGTCATTGTGTGGCCACACAGTCAGCATGCAACAACACGGTCGGTGTCTCTGGGATGGTAGAATGTCCATCCAGTTATTACCCGATTTCTCAATATTTTTGTCATTTATTTCTTCGCATCGTCACATTTAAGTAATTGAATTAACGACGCGTGTAATATACCTAAAAATCATCTCGATCGTAAGAAGAAGAGCTCCAACAGGTAATTAAATTTCATTAAAATTGCTAATTTCAGGCGCGTCAAAATACAGCTTGCTTTAATAAATAATCCAAATTGGTATATTGTGAGGTTTTGGGTGGTTTTTTCACACTCGTAATATTTTATGAATTTTGTTCTCTTAAGTTTAGTTATATCTGACACATAAATATTTCACGTAATTATCTTTGCTGTCGTTTAGGGTACCTATCTACAGTGATTTTGTTGCTGTATGGTGACCACTCCGAAGAGGCTCACGCAATGTCAATTATTTAATTTTCTCATTAATGTTTAAAAATAAATAAACAATCAAATTAATTATTACAAAGTGTGTGTGTGTAGTGTGGTAGACCATAGGCTAATGAATTTTAATTCTAAAACAATACCTAATGTCCTTCATAGACACATTATGAACACAAATTCCCCAAATCAAATACATTCCTGTCGATTGTTCGAATCAATTATACCCCGGGAACTCTTCTACCCGTAATTCAAGGAAGGTCATAAATCATTAAGAGATAAGGTTAGCTGAATACAGTGGCTCAACTAGAGTTCAAATCTTGGGGGTGCTACAATTAAGAATCGCTTATAATGTCGTTGGGGGCTCCCCAAACCAATATTATATACTGCCAATATTTAGATTATACGATCATTATATTTACAATACCATTTTTGGAAAAAAATTAACTTATTTTATTACTTTTAATATTTTCTTAAGTTTTTTTAAAATTTAAAGAGTCAAACATAATTTCCTATCGGTATTAGTAAATGTGTTCAAGATTTCGTCTGGAACAATGTCGTTAACTAAGTCTCTCTCAATATTTATTATACTTAAATTAGTAAAGCGCTGTTGTAACATGCTGAAAAAAAATAACTGATAGTAAAATCTTAAAAAATAAAATTACATTGGTAAAATTATAGCCCATATTTGAAATTAGAATGACGTGGAACTTGAGGATGCTTATAATAAAATTGGGGGTGCTTCATCACCTCCTAGCACCTCCGTAGTTGTGCCACTGGCTGAATAATACCATACAATCGAGCAATTATCAATATTTAAATTGTGCAGTTATATTTCTATATAATGGCCGCTAATTTCTCATCATATACCTATAGAATTTTAACAATCATTAGGTAGGTACATTTATAGCATATACGTATATTTTACTAACCGGTATCCTTTTCCTTTCTTTTTCAGTCATGACAGGGTGAAATGAATAGACATGTAGAAAAGGATAGATTAGATTATGGGAGTCATGGATTTGGAGAAAGGAATGAAGATGGAGAAATAGTATTTGATTTTATATCTGCGCATGAATTAACGATTGTGAATACTATTTTTTATGAAACGAGAAGAGCATTATATAACGTACATGAGTAAGTGAATGTAATTAGGATATGTATGAAGAGATAAGTACAAGAGTAAGGAGTTTGTGTAGAATATATAGAATATAATTTTGGGGAAAGGGAACACAGAGCAAATAGGGAAAGGTAAGTAATGAAGTTGAGTGGGGATATAGTGGGTTAAGAGGTTCAAGTATTTAGGATCTGTCCTACTAATGGTGGTTTTGAGGAAGATATGAAACACAGAATTAAATGTGGATGGATGAAGTGAACAGAAGTGTCAGGAATTTTGTATTAAAAGGTAAATTTTGTAAGACAGTAGTCAGGCCTGCAATGATGTACGGATTGCAGTGTTGAACAGTGCATATGAAGATAGAACAGAATATGAGTGTGAGAGTGATGAGAAAGTTAAGATGAGTTGAGTTATTAGAGAGGATAAAATAAGAAATTAATATAAAAGGGGTGGTATAGGAGTGGCTCCAATGGTAAACAAAATGAGGGAGAGTTGGCTAGTGCATGTCTTAAAAAGGGAAGAGACAGAGGCAATAAAAGTAGTAAAGGGAATTTATGTTGGAAGAAAGAGAGGAAGAGGATGTGTAAGTTGAGGATTAGAGTATCCGACCCTGAATAGTTGGAAGAGAAGGTGAAGGAGAAGAAGGATCTTGTATGAAGACCGATGGAACAATGTATAAACTTCCAACATCTGTGTCTGGACAGCTGTTTTTAAGTGTTGTTCATACAAATACAAATATGTATTTTAACTTTAAAATTTACTTTTTATAAAATGTAATACACAGCTCTAATATTAGTTTCTCCGTGTATTAATTGGTTAAATATATTTTAGATTCTGATCGAAGTGAGAAGTGTATTGGTTTTACAGTGATTATTTTTTTATGTCTGTACAAAATTTCTACGAGAAAGAGTAGGTATTCTGATCTTTACAAATAAATTTCATCTATTTGGTACTTTAAAAAGGTCATTTTTGTATTTTTTTCGATAAACAAATAAGAAAATTTTTGAAAATGTTTACCATTTTCTGGTTATTAATAGCAATTTTCAATTTTGAGTCATTTAATTCATATTAGATACTTTATAAAAAAAATTTGATTTTTGGCATTTTTTTTTTTTTAATATGTATTTTTTGTTCAACAAATAATGTTGAAGTCTCATGAATAAGTGTTTAATTCTGAAGTCAGAATTTAGGATCGGACTTCGTTTTAAAGTTATATCAAATTGAAATTTTATAATTTTATCAATTCGTTTAAGATATATATTTTTTTATGTTTTACAATGGTCTATGTAGTCAAGTGGAATCTGATTGTACTGTTATACGCAGGATCCTCGGTTCAAATCCCTTTGCTTCCATATAATTTTTCAACTTTTTTTGTTTATTATATTATGATATATATTATTAGTATAATATGCAGTAATTGTCAAATATATCTACCGAAGCTTCGCTCAGAATCGTTTTTTTTTTTTAGAAATAAATGATTTATTATTGCTTTCAAATTCAATATATCCGTTATCATTATTTTACCCAATGGTGTGAAGTACTTCCGGCTTTTTTTCAACTGACATCAATGTAACTACACAAATTTGTAATATAACATACCATTAATAAATTATACTTTATTATAATAATATTATTTTACTTCTCTTCCAACTATTTGGGGTCGGCCACCCTAGTCCTCAACTTTCATAGAACTCGATCTCAAATACTTGTTTTTTTTTTTTTTAATACAATAATTTCTTGATGTTGTTATAGAACAAACATCTGAAGTTTTAACTGTTTAAACTGTTATATGTAAATGCTATTTGATTTTTTTTTTTTTTTAACGCAATGTCTTCTTTGTATGACAAATGTATATCACTATGTCTTTATAATTGAGAAATTTGATCATTTATAGATTAAATAATGTAACCAATAACCGTACATAAAATTTAATTTAAAAAAAAAGTGTTTTTTAAGTTTAGTTCGGAATCAGTGTATAATAAAATTGTCTAAAAAAGTCTTAATTTTTGCAGTTTCAAAATTTTAACAAAATTTTTTTCAGAACAGTATTCTTATAATTACATTTTGGTGTTAAACTGATTCGTAAATTCTAAAAATATGATCTTATAAAAATTTAAATTTTTTGAAGTTGTTTTTAATATGGTATGATTTTGTATAAGGTAATATTTTAGTCTATGAATCAGTTAAATTCCAAAAACATTTATTTTTAAGAGAAAAAACTTTTGTTAAAATGTTGAAATATAAAAAACTGCAAAAGTATTAGCAAATATTAGGCTGTTAAATTTACTTTTCATACCATACTAAAAATAACATTCATATATACTCCTTTCATATTTAATATATTTGAACTTTCATTAATTTAAAATTGAATTACTTAAATTGCATCCACTCATAAAAATATGAATTCATTGTATATATATAGAAAGTAGGTAACAACAATTTACTAAATCATTCAATATCAAGTTAAAAGAGTTACATATGTATAAATTTACATTTTATTTATAATTTTCACCTAAAAATTCCGCATCTGAATTTATCTTCTAATTAGAAGTAAAAAACAATGTATCTTATGTTGAAATACTTTTATCTTCCCCATCTAATAGGTAATAATAATAATAATTATAATATTATGCTAATATATTTGATAGATTATAAGTTACGAAACACCTACTCCATTGGTAGCACATTGGGTAGAGTGACAGATTATATTAGTAATGGTCACATCAAAAATGACAAAGGCGACATAATTGAACTAAGCAAAAATCGAGGCGGCCATCATTTCAATGGTGGAGAAAAAGGATTTGATAAAGTCATGTGGGATGGACATGTGGCAGATGATGCTCTTATATTAACATATTCAAGTAAAGATGGCGAGGAAGGTTATCCGGGGACGTTTCAAGCTCGTATGACATTTCGTTTGACTTGTAAAAACGAACTAGTAATTGACTATGTTGGTATGACATCCAAATCAACTCCAGTAAACATTACCTCAAACATGTTTTTTAATTTGGCTGGACATGTGAGTACAATAAAGAATAAAATCAGCCATATACAAAATAATGTTTTTATTTTGTATATGGGATTATATTAGAATACTGGTGAGTCAGAGATTGTAAACCATTCAATAATGGTTAATGCTGATGAATATGTGGCAATAAAAATACCTGAACGAAAACCTATTGGTTTGATCAGAGATGTGCATCACACTTGTCTAGATTTACGTGTACCAAGATTATTAAAAAAAGCTTTTCCACTAGTTCCTGGTTTTGGATACAATCATACATTCAAATTGTTTAAGGGTTCAGAACGAAAAGCTTTTAATCTAGCAGTCAGGTACATAACCACAATAATATTAGTTCTCATATTTTTTATTTGATATTTTTTTCTTTAGTTTAGTTCACAAACCGACTGGACGCATGCTGGATGTATATACAAATATGCCTTGTGTCTTTATAAATACGGCTCAGGAATTTCCAAATTATGGTAAAATGTTATACGAAGAAGAAATTTTAAAAGTGACTGAAATAGTTACACCGATAGCGAAATTTGGTGAAAATGGAAATGAACAAGGTAGTTCCATCTCTAGTGAATATAAGTCTACAAGTGATTTAGATCTAATACTACCAGAAGACGAGGATGAAAACGCAATGGGAACTCCTTCAACACAGACCAATGTCCAAGAAATAGGACCAATTATAGGAAAATCAAAGACTGTGTATAATAGACATTCAGGAATTTGTATACGTCCACAGTTGTATCCGGACGCTGTTACTCATGTAAATATAATACAATTTAATATAATACACCAACAGAAATAATTTTAATTATTGAATATTTTTAGAAAAACTTCAATGATGTTATTCTCAAACCATCAAATTTGTACAGCCAGCGAACCATTTATAAATTTGGTGTCATATGTACAAATAATGTTTGTTAAATAAAAATATAGTTATACCAAATTAAGAAAACTTATTAATTATTCATAATATTAATAAATTAATATATAATATATAATAATACATAAGATTGTTATTTAATATTAAATGTAGGTATAACTGGTATAAGTACTTTTAATTTATTATTATATATTTCAATATTCGGTTCATAAAATAATTTAAAATAAATTAAGTAAAATATTATATTATGCTTATTTTATTTTTTCAAAAACCAAAAAAGTAGGTATATATTATTTATATACTTGTGAAATTAATTTCTAGATTCTCAAAGACAAGATTTTGAAAAAGAAATGAAACTGGTGAAAGAGCTCTTTAAAATACTAGTACTTGAATTAACGATAATAAATAATTTTTAGAAAGAAAGAAAATATATAATCTATAAGAGTGGAGCAATTAAGTTACAAATTGATTATTTTTTATGAAGGAGATGGAGTTTAAACTTTAAAACAATGTAAAAGTAAAAATGCACTATAATAACATGTAACATGTTAACACACTTTCCCATTCCATACGTTCATATATTATTATGTTAACAGTGGGTATTTCTGATCACGTATGATTTGATCTATCTAATGTTGTACAATAATTTACAATACAGTTTAATATGTAGGTTATATAGAAAAAAGTTTTGTTATCTTTGCAATTGTTTGAGTTTTGCTCCCCGGTGTTGTAGCACCCGCCAATCTGAATGCACCCTCTCTCGATCAGTAACCTGCCTTTCCCATTCATCAGCCTCCTTGTGGAGGAGATTTTTGGTCACCATGGTTATAAAAATCTCACAGTGCTTCACTGCTCCTGCCAAGAGCCTCAATCTTTGTTGGGGATCATTAGGCAAATCACCTTCAATTGGTCCACATAATATGTCATAGACATCCTCTGGACGAAGATTTCAACATAAGTATCTTGATAGCTCTTTTCTCTGCAATTAAAAACATTTCATAAATATAAATATAACATAGAGAGACTTCTTTTACCAAAAAGAGTGTATTTATACAATATAATAAATACACTTGGGTAAATAAAAAAATCAAATTTCAAATTTTTATAAATTATCAGTGTTCAAAAAATTATATGAATATTAGGAAGTTAAAATAGTACCTACCTACTACAGTAAATTAATAGAATTTACTATTTTTATAAAAAACTATTGGAGAAATTGAAGAATTACCTTTTTAAAGTAACTTACCTACTAAAATCAATAATAAATGAATAGGTATAATTATTAAAGTTAATAATTGTCCGAAGAACTATTGTCGTATTCTGAGTTGTCCCGGGAAGGAGTTCTGGGGGGGGGGTCTCACCCACTTAACTTCGGCAAGCAGTCGATAAAATTAAGTTTAATAGAAAAAGTAGATGGCCTTTTTTTTTGCTTATTCACGTTTTGAATGAAGTAGGTATTTGAAATTTTCGGGAAATTATTCAGCAATGAAGTATTTTTCGGAGTTTTAATTCAAACTATAAATTATTAAGATTTTAGTCGATAAAATGGGAAACATTTTCACCCCCCCCCCCCCCACTAAAAAAAAGAAAATCTTTCCTCGGGACAGCTCTGGTCGTATTTTATACTTTATACTTTGTTTTAAAGTTCAAAAATTAAAATACTAAGTGTTAAGATTTAAGCTAATTAGACAACATATGTCATACATGAGTATGTTTTTGAATACATAACAGTCTTATAATAGGTACCTACAGCGTGACATGGAAATGTGCAGTGTTGACAGTTTGATATGTTAGCGTTAAGTAGGTTAGTAGGTAGGTACCTACTAGTGTGTTCTTATACCTTAATAACTACAAAGTACTCCTAGGTGAAAATGTGACAACAAATTACATACCTAACATAGGTTGATATAGTTATGGAAATTTGGTGAAGAAAAAAAATGTGGATACCTACAGTTATAGATAAATCGGTAGAAAATTACAGATAAAAATGAATGAGTATTTACAGGAAAACCTGAATGAAACTACTAGTGGCGAAGCGTCATAAGAGACAACGATAGACAGTGTCTACCCTCTTTTATATTTGAAGAATTACCTATTAATAAAATATTTAATTTTAAAATAAAGAATTTGATATAAATAATGTCAATGGAAAACATGATTTTATTTCAAGTCATATTTTTTCATCTAACTCATTGCGTATCCGCCGCGTAATTTGTTTCCAACCGTTCTAAAATTATACACAATAGACGTAGAGACACCGGTTCTAAATCAGGGGTGGCAGAGTGTGCAATGGCACCACTAACTTAAAAGTGTTAATAATTGGCCTTCTATTAATGCTCCAATGCGTCGTCATAATTATTACTTACCTATATATTATACCTATGTATAAATATAATATGTACCTATATATTATATGTATTATTATGGCACCTGCTATTACATAATACACTTGACTGGTGGCCTCATAATATGGTGATCGTTTTATACTTAATTCAAAAAGCATAAATATTAAACACAGAAAAAACGTGAAACTTAGAAATGCAAATATCACCAGTAAAATATAATATGTAACAGCAGGTGCCATAATAGTATACATTGTGTGTAAATAAATAGGTAATAATCATTTTAATACCTATTTCTAATTGCTAATTTGACTAATGTTTATGGACCAATAAATTATGATTCGGTTTTTAAAAAAAAATTAATTTTAGCTTAAGTTTTACATGTCGTGTACTTATTAATCAGCTTTTATTAACTCAATTTGTACATCATATAGGATATACACAACGTGTTTAGTAAAAGCCCGAATAAAATTATGAATTTCAGCTTTTACTGAGTACAAATAGTAAATTAACTAGCATTAACTAGTAAAACCTAGCTTTACCTAGTGATCGGACTCTTATGGTAACATATATAATATTATATATAGATAGTATTATCTTATCCATAGTACTCGTAGGTATAGTATACATATTATATGTATTTATTTTATACACCACTTATCGGAAATTTTAATCGATCTGGTCCGGTCTAGTGCTATATGGTCTGTTTTATACGGTCTGATCTGATCCAGTCCAGTCCAGACGGTTCGGTCTGGTCTGGTTTTTGGTTTATATATTTAAATTCGGTCTAGTCCGGTCCGGTCTTAGGTATATATATATATATATAAATTCGGTCTAGTCCGGTCCGGTCTTAGGTATATATATTTAAATTCGGTCCGGTCCAGTCCGTTCATTGAACATTTTATCGGTCCGGTCCTGTCCTGGTCTTAGTTCAATTTTAGTGGTCCGTAGAATAACGGACCGCGCAGAGCTCTACGTCTTGCTATTCTTCATGTTTCAAATTTCTGTTTTGATATTGTGCTGTCCTCTTGTCCCATAATGCTGGTTTTGAGTGAACAATTTCAATTAAACGCTTTTTATCGTATTCCATCATTAAATTTAAGCCTTTAAGTTATTTTACTTTTAATATTAAAATTTTAATTCGAACACACTGCACAGACACAAATGACAAATGTCAGGCACGGCAGTCGGCAGGTACGACACGTGTGGCTACATGTCGTGGCCTGTTGATTATTAATTAAATTTAATAATACATCAAAAATAACCTTATTTTGTCCGACTCGTCGGATGAAAAACAAACAAATTTGTTTTAAAACCGACGTATCCGACTAGTCGGATTGTCGGATCGGATCGGAAACGGGTCCAATATAGCCGTAGCCATAGGTAGTATTCTTATTTTTCATATTTTGTATACATTTTGAATCTGCGATTAATAATAGAGAAGTAGTAGTTATAGTCTATAGAGCGTGAATGTATTTTAATACCTACTGTTAAAATGGGTGTGCAGCATCCTCTTAAATAGCCGAGGGGCCCACTCGTGGCTACTGATTTTTCTAAGGGGGCCCATCCCCCTCAGGCCCCTCCCTTGGCTACGTGCCTGTGCACTTTGGAGACCAGTTTCCACCCCGCTACCTAGTCGAACAACGCTGGCATACAGAGCGCCAATAATTATTTTGACTATTTTCATACACGTATACGGTACCTATACAACGTTATTTGGGGTACCTAACGCTGTATACTACAACATATCATTTATTTCTTCTGTCACGAGGTACGTTTAACCTCGTGTTTCCATGTTATCGCGACTGCGTATTTCTGTGCAAATACGGAATAACTAGGTATTTATTATTTTATTATACCTATTACCATTAATTATACATAATATAGATAGCCCATTGTAATATAAAACACGCTGCGCGAAAATAATCGAAAACCGCTTAAAAGCGCTGTGCTGTCATCCAATTAATATGATCGGATAACGCTGAATCGCTATAGTAGTCACGTGTGATCGGTATAATTTGAGTGTCTGTGGATCGAAGATGGGAACAGTCCATTTGGTTTCCGCGCCGGTAATGGACTCGGTGTCAATATATCGAGTTAATTTAAGGAAAAAAATCTTGACATTTTGTTGTTTTTATTCTTCATTTATGTTTTTTGACTATTTTCCCGACGTAAGTATATTTTAATTAAAATTTTTTTTTTCTGTAAATTTTGCAATAATTCTTAATTCCGGCGACTGGATTTTACGAACCTTTCACCATTGATTACTTTACATTTTCTTATACTCACGCTTAACCGACCGAGTTACGCTTCAGTGATTCAAACGCAGTCGAAATTGTGGATACATAAATGCTCGAGCAATGGTATACGATTACAGGCACGACAAAGGTGGGGGAAACTTTTTGAATCGCTGCAGCACATTCAATAATATATAAAACGGGCTCGGACCGGTGGCAAAATGCGTTGTACACCAAGGTATATAACATACTAAAAGTTACTTTTTTGGGTAGTCCAAAATCGAATTTTGGATTGCCCATAACTTGAGGGAAAGTGGACCTAGCATTTCGCGGTTTTGTCTACCCCCCCCCTCTCCGTTTGGCTTAAAGCTCCTGTACATTGGTGCTCATTAGAAGGGCAGGGGAGGGACATAGCTTCTTCTGGAGAATAAAAAAAAAGTGACTTTTAATATGGTATATACCGCAGTGTATAATACACTTTGACATTAGTCCGAGTCCGATCTGACTGTTTTTGAATTCGCAGTGATAGATAATAAAAAAAATATTTCCCCTCTATATACCTATAATCAATGGTAGTGCTATGAAACACTATATCGAGTAATTAATATTGAATATTGTAAATTAAATACATTTTAAGTTTACTTCATTTGGTTGTACTCAGTGGTTGAATTGGGAAAAAAATAAGAACAGACTTGTTCTAATAGGTTCAGAGTTTCGGGAATATTAAAAAAAAAAATTAATCCATGGGGGAAGTCCCACATACTCCCTATTCAAAGTTTCTCAGCCGGGGGAAATTTTTTAAAAAAATTTTGGATTATTATAATATTATAACATGAATAGAACATAAAAATACAACATAATTTTTTACATCAACGTTAGGGTACATACATTCATAAAAACATAGTTAAGTCATTATTCCTTTAAAATAATTAAATATTTTCCTTTTAAATTAATTATCGAGGAAGCTGTAGACTAAAATGCAGTTTTTATATAATTTTTATACGCATTTTTTATAAATTATTGATAAAAGGTCAAAACGTTTTGAAAATTGTATTTTATTAATTAATTTATATTAATAAATTATTAATTATTTTGTTAATTACACGTTAATACCGTGTATATTGATATACAATAAGTCTATGACATTATTACTTTCTGATTTAGCTATAAAAATGTTTGATCATTTTTGGTTTGGATTTCCTGTTCACTTAAAAAACTATCTACTAGGAAAATCGAAAACTGACCTCTTTAATGTATCAACTACAATAAATTTCCTATCAGAAAGCATATACTTCCAATAAACTCCTTTTGTCTAAACTAAAATACGAATAAAAATGACTAGGTACATAACAACGGAAAATCCAAAACATAGTGAATTGCATCGGGCAATACAAATATAAATAACTTGACCAGGCCACTCGCTAATTTTCTGTGAAATACTGGAGAATAATAATAATGAGTCATTATTATTAGCTTCAATTATTCTAATGACCCCGACAATATTTCTGCCCGTTTATTATATATGTGTCGTAATTTCTTAGCTTATCCTCTTTTTCTCCTCTTTCAACGCTCCCTAAACGTAGAAGTTTTTCCCATTATCTGGAAAACTTGCTCCATAACCCCTATCCTTAAATCTGGTGACCCATCTTATATTTCTAACTAAAGACCAATATCCATTCTCCCTCATATAGCTAAACTTTTTGAATCCCTAATTTTTTCCTCCATAAAAAGAAGCACTAATCACATTTGAAAGTGATAGCCAACATGGCTTTCGTTTAGGCAAATCGGCCGTTACAAGCAGTTTAGTATTTTCTACTTACATCCTAGATAGTCTTGAATCCGGCTCTCAAGTAGATGTGATATTTACCGACTTCAAAAAGGCCTTTGATACGGTTGACCACGGTACTCTCATCAAAATTTTAGATAATATTTGTTTTGGAAATCCACTTCTTTCTTGGCTATCATCTTATTTGAACTACAGAAGATAATTTGTCTCCATCAATGGAGTGTTTTCTGATTATACTTTCTGGTGTTCCTCAAGGTGGCCATCTCAGCCCTCTACTATTCATCCTCTATATTAACTCTCTTCCCGATTTTCTCTTATATTCTACAGTACTTCTATTCGCAGACGATATTAAACTATTCCTCAAAGTTAACTCATCTTCTGACTACCTGCTCCTTCAATCAGATCTCGACACCTTCACAGACTGGGCTAAGCAGCTGAACCTTACTCTTAATACCAGCAAATGTCACACTATGTCCTTTACTCGCAGACATTCTCCTATCTCTCACATCTACCTTATTGAAGGCTCTGTAGTCAACCGCGTCTCCATTATCAAAGACCTTGGCATCTACTTCTCTTCTACTCTTTCTTTTGAATTTCATATAAACAATATCATTGGTAGAGCCCTTAAAGTTTTAGGATTTGTTAAACGTAATACAACTAACTTCTCTTCTATCTCTTGTCTTCGTGTTCTTTATTTGTCTTTGGTTCGATCTATACTGGAGTATGGGGTGTTAGTTTGGCATCACTATCTAGCCCGTGATGAGCACCAAATAGAAAGAGTCCAAAACTGATTTTTATCTTATGTAGCTTTCCTCCTAAAATTTGATCATCCTCAATACGATTACTCTCCTATTCGTTCCGCGCTACGACTTCCATCCTTAGCCTCCCGTCGAATCGACGCCGACAATTATTTTATAAAATATCTTGTTAATGGCTCTATTGATTCACCTGATCTCCTATTTAAAATATCCTTTCTAATTCCCACCCACAATACTAGAAACCACTCTCTTTTCGAACTCCCACATCATCACACCTCATATGGTTAAAATCATCTCATACACAGGATGCTAAGACGTCTCAGTGAGTTTACTCCTCACCACTTTTTATAGAAATCAGATAAATACTTAAAATTAATTTTCTAATTATTGTTATAATTTTATATTGAATTGAATTTATTATATTGTTTATAACTATTATGTATTCTACTTAAATTGTATTTGGAATATTGCCTGCTTAGGCGTTACAAAATAAAATAATAATTAAGTTCTTAAGGTTGGGAGTGAACCAAGCAGGAAAAACAGAAGGACGAGGAAGGGACAAAAGATAGAATAGAATAGTAAATTGCATTAAGAAGCACAGCCATGACCTCATCTGCATTATTAGAAGAAAAAGTAAGTTCCCAATTAAATTAGTTAAAAAAGTTATTTATAGATTTGTAATTGGCACAAGAAAAATCGAGTGCACTCGAATTGCTTCCCAATTCCAGGTAGTAGACCTTTTTCTACTCGAATTGCCTCCTGGGTGTTTGGGAGACAATTCAAGTATGTCAAAAAGGTATACTCGAATTGCCTCCCGTATTATACCCACCCATTGACCGATGTATCCTATTATTTTATTAAAATCGATAATATCGATATATTTTTTAAACCTTGTTTTCAATATTGAGCGATGTAGGTATAATAAGTATCAGATGATCATACACGATCACATAAACGAACTGTTTGTACTCGTATGAATACTTCTCTGAGTCCATTATAGAAGATATACAGTCTAAGACGATAACTGAAAGTTTATTAAGTACCTAGATGATAATGCTGATCGCTGATTATAAATAAAATGCAATGAAGAGACTACAATATTGATAAAATTGATTTACGATGGTTACAATTAGTTAGCCAAAAATACTATAGGCACGTGACAATATCTTATTGCACCAAACGAAACCCGAACAGTTACGTCTGCGTGGTAGTAAAGTTCACACCTGCTGAAATCTTGTTATTTAATAGTAATTGTATAATATTTTTAATTTATTAAAATTATATTTGTTTTTTGTGGTTTTATATTTAAAATATTAAAAATGGCTATTTAGTGATAAAGGAAAAACAATTTTGATTATCGATGGATATAAATTTGGATTTCAAAAATACCTTGCCAACGAGTTGAAAAGATGGACATGCACGAAAAAAACATGTTCCGCTCATCTTAAAACTAATTTAATGAACGAAATTTAGTTAGATAATTCCAACATGAATCATACTTGCACGAAGGACTCTGAAAAAATAATAAACAGACAAATAATAAGCAATAACTTAAAAAGAAAGGCGAAACTCTCAGAACGGCCAGGAAAATTATTTCATGAGGAGATACGAAAAAAAAATGTAAGTACATTAACTACTACAGATGTAAATTATATAAAAAATAATATGCACTACGCTAGAAATTCGATGTATCCGAAAATACCGCAAAATTCAAATGAAGTGCATACAGTTTTAGCTTCGATTGACGTCAAAACATTTTTAAATGAAAACTTTTTATTGTTAAATGACCAATTAAATGGTTTAGTGATGTTTCCTTGTAATGAAAATATAAAATTTTTGTGTCAATTAAATACAATATACGTAGATGGTACTTGTAATTACTGTGTTCGACATTTTTGCCAATTATTTACAATACATGGGATGCATAATAATTACTATATACCATTGGCATTTTTTTTTTGGTCAAAGACAAAACTGAAGAAACATATGAACGAGCATTCATCGAACTACGAAATCAATATTTGAAATTTACCCCTGTATTTGACCCAAAAATGTGTTTTATTGATTTCGAAAAAGCTATTCACAATGCAATACATAAAGTTTGGCCATAAATTCAAATTTTTGGATGTAGATTTCAATTAGGACAGTCGTGGTGGCGTAAAATACAAAAAATTGGACTATCTACAGAATATTCTAAGAACGGTGAAGTTAGGAAATATCTGACTTACATATTTGGGCTTCCATTTTTACATCCAGAACAAGTAATATAATGTTATTAATTATATATTTATTAATTTGATAATAATTAATTATTTATTGTAGGTAGGTGACGTTTTTGCCATAGAATTTGCAGAACTTAAACCAAATAATGACAAGGTCACTCAATTTTGCAATTATTTGGTTGAACATTATATCGATGAAGATTCCTTTTTTCCGCCATATATGTGGGCTATGATGACAACAAGTACACAAAGATCGACGAATGCGTGTGAGTCATTTCATAGTAAATATAATTCAAATTTCACATCATCCCATCCCCATATTTATAAATTTTTAAATGTATTAAAAACTATGCAGAGTGATACTGTGATATTAATACAATCATCTAAAACAGAAATTAAAGAAAACCCACGGAAAATAAAATAAATTATATTGATGATTTAATTAATAAATTAAATTTAAACCAAATTTCTAAAATAGATTATGTAAAAACTTTAGCGTATAAATTTAAACCAAGAATACAATAATTTTTATTTTTAATTATATTTTATTTGTATTTTATAAAAAAATTTTTACTATTTTTAATTTTTACTGAGAAAACAATAATATTATTTTTTATATGTATTTTATTTATTGATTAGTGACATAATTTATATAACAATATTGACATTTATGTATATGTAAATATTTTTAGTTTTTTTTTTTTTTTTTAATAATTTTATTGAAATAATAGAAATTTTGGACTTTTTATACCTACCTAATATAAAAATGTATTGACACATAAAAATTCTCAGTATGTATAAATCATAGATTTCGAGGTATTAAGTCATCATTTTTGGTTTTAAGACTTGAAAATTTAATACAATGTTAGTCGTACGTTACTTAAATTATATTAAAAAATCTTGATAATCATAATTTTTATTTATAACCATATCAAATTATGATTTGAAAATTTAAAAATGTATGTTGTGTACTACTCCTTTAATTTGCATATATATATATATATATATATTTATTTATATATTATTTTTTTATTTACTATTTATTATTATTATATCGTATATATGTATGTAATAAATATGTTATAATATATACTTATCGGGGTCTAACAATACAATTATGTGATTACTTATACTGATAAATATTATAATAAAATGTGATAAAATTAAGCAATTTTATGATTTGATATGTTTTACCTATATTTTGTTATTATTAATACTGTTGTAAGCATTACCTAATATGTAGTTTTTAATTATTTATAATTAAATAATTAATTATTAAATGTTTATTCATATATAAAATAAATATATA